>JAEMWC010001825.1:0-90878 GCA_016490735.1 Pachyseris speciosa
TTTGGTACTGATCGGCTGTTGTGTTGTTTGATCGTGGGCATCCACCGCTTCAGGAATTTCAATTCCACTGTCCCTGTTGATGTTGTGAAGTCTTAACCCTACGGGTGTACCAATGTGGGTCTCGGTCAATAAATTTAACTTCGTCCCAGAGCGGATAATGTCCCGTTCGCGTTTGCTAAGTTCTGAAACAGCGGAGGATTGGGTTCGAGCAAGCCGTATGTCTCTATCGTGTTCCTTAATCCGTTCATTGCATAGATCTTCCCGTCTCTACAATATAAACCTTACCACATTCGCAGGGAATCTTGTAGACAACTCCGTCTTGTTTGTGTGGATCGACAATGTCCTTAGGTCGCACTAGGTGGGATCAGAGTTGTGTCAGATCTGAAAACAGTCCATATGCCTTGTTGTTGTAAGCAACGGCGAAGAGCCTCCGATGTGCCTTTGACGTATGACAGAACCACAATAGATTTAATTTCGGGTTCAGGTTCTTTAGTGGTTGTTCGTCCCTTGGTTTTCGTAAGATTTTTTACAAACGAAAACGGATAACAGTTGGAAACAAGGACCGATGAGAGGTGTTTCTTTTCATGAGAGATAACTGATGGTTTTGTTATGAGGTGTTTAGATGTATGCTTCTTATACTCACACGCAGCCAGTCGTCACCATCGCCTGATGAAGACCAGCAGTATTAGCGGTCGAAAACGTCGCGATCCACATCTTTGTGACTCAATCGTGAGACAAAAGATTAACTCAGCTATCATTTGAAACCACGATGACGAACAGCTTTCATAATATAAAACAACTAATAATACAATAAACCTACTGAATCTGTTTATATACTCTTGTTAAATATGCATATGATAAACTGATAGTCCTCCTTCATTGGGTGTTTAATTTTGAGGGCGCAGAGACTTACGTATGACGCCAATGAATATGAATGAAAGCAACGCAGTAAATATACCAGCCCTCCGCTAATGAAGCAATTGCACAACATACCATGCAACACCCCAGACAATGGGTTACTTAATTCATGATAAATACATTTCTCCATAGTGGGGACTGTTCCTTTTTAATTTGTTGGAGTGAAATAAGAAAGAAGGGAATGACTTTGAAACGGACCCACCGCAGAAATAATGAAGTGAGATGGATCTTTCCACTGTGAAAAACTAATTTAAAAAAGTTTTAGATTAACATGATGCAGTTGATGATTTAATCTAGGTTGCTCCGAATGAATATGTATAGCTTCTTTGATCTTAAGTTGGAAGCTGGTGGAAGCGTGATCTAAGATACTGAAACCATCGTGAGAACATAAAGTTGAACATAAACTTGCTGGGAATTTTGTAAATCTGAATGTCTGAATATGTGAGAGGTCCCATCACTGACCAGGTGCTCACGAAAACAATTCCAATTCAAACAGTCGGATTAAAAACTCTGTTCAACTTGATGTAAATGTAAACCATTTGTTTTATTTTGTTTTTTCTTTTTCTCTGCGAGGGTGGATATTCCATCCAAAGCGACGAATTTCCGCGGGCACTAATGGTTATACACACTGGAGCATTCAGTAGCTAGGATATTACAGCCCCCACCCTCCCGCCCGCCCCCTACCCGCACCACCCTAGGTAGGATGGTAGTCAATTGTATGGTTACCCCAAGAACAGTGACACTGGAATTCAGTGATACGCATGCGTAAAGGGAGTCAATGTTGAGTTAAGTCATTCCGTGGAGCCCTATTCTAAAATGAACTGTCTCCAAAATTAACACACAAAAATGGCAGCTATCTGAACCTCTTCCTCTTTACCTAGACGCAGACATGAGGGATGAACTGAAAACAAGTGCCGCAGCGGAGCAGGACATGGAACGACAATGGATGAAAATTAACACCATTGGGAGCCCCGAGTTTGAAGTGCACTGGCCTCATGCGGCCAGGAAAACGGGAAATATAGGCCAACAACAATTTAGCGTTGTTAGTCCGGGAGAGGTTGAGCTACTTCAAACAGAGTACCCAGAATACCCCAATCCCAGAGTTTTGGGAAGGGATTTCCGAGGAGTAGTTAGGAGTAGAATAAGGTTGAAAACAGCGGCTCCTTCAAAGAAACGTACACATTGAAATTGAGCGATATTAAGTATTCTGTTTTTATATAATAACCAAATCAATGCGCGCGCTCTGATTGGTCACATTTATTTAATCACTTCGCCAGAGACCTGGCAGGGACACTACAACAGCTTGCGCCAATTACTGTAGGCCCGTTACTGCAAACCCTCCCCTATAACCACATTCTAGTAGAGGTAGACCACTACACCGGGGACTACGTCCCCTACTCTTTTCGAACAGTGCGTGGGTTCTTTAACGTCCACAGAATCAATTATGAAGAGTTGTGAGACGGGGCCTACGGTTTATCGTCCTTATCCGAGAAGACTAGAAAGTCTAACCATTTGCAGATGTCATTACAAAGGCAGCACTTTCTCCTCAATTATTTAAAGACCCTGAGTGTTGGTCCGGCCGGGGTTAGAACCCGCGACCTCCCGCAAGGTAGTCCGGTGCTTTACCACTGAGCTAACGGTCGGCGGCGTCAGCTATGGTTTATTGTGCCCGTAAACTCGTGGAAATTTCGCGCGTCTTCTGAATTATTATAAAAGCAATAGACCACAAGTTTCTATGGTTTATAAGCTAATAAACCACTTGGGATATTGGAATAACACTCGAAGAATCCGTAAATCACTCGTTGCGGCTCGTGATTTACGAATTCTTCGAGAGTTCTTCCAACATCCCAAGTGGTTTATCAGTCTATAAACCATAGAAACTTGTGGTCTATTCCTTAATGAAACGATAGAGACAGCACCCGTGAAAGGTGAATTTTCTTGTAGTTGAAAATGAGGTCAGTTGGGCTATATCTTTTCAGTGCAGAACAGAATGAGATTAGTGACCATTTTGTAATGGAATTATAGCCGATAATGACAGTTAGAGATTTACAAATCCCATTTTGGACAACGCATTCCTTGAGCTTCTAAGAAGGTAAAGGTGACGATGGAACAAATAACAATAAAACTTAAAACGAATTTTAAATGAAGCAGAGAAACTTTGCCCTGTATTAAGGAAATAAATAGAGTTTCAGGTTTTCGAACAAACCTTTGACGATTCTTGTATTTATATCCACGCGAAACGAGGAAAGTTGTTATGGCCAGACATCTTTTGTTCGACAAGACCTAAAGGAGAAAGATGCATTTCATGATAATTGTTTTCTTGAAATACATCGATACTCGCAAGAAATAATAATAATAATATAATAATAATAAGAAGAAGAAGAAGAAGAAGAAGAAGAAGAGAAGAAGAAGAAGAAGAAGAAGAAGAAGAATCCCTTCTACAAGGTCAATACCTTTCCTGAGTACCCTGTTTACGTGTGTGCATGTTATACTGTCGATTCTTCATCTCATCGGAGTACTGCAGCCATATATACTTGATCTCCACTCGTCAATAGCCCGGGCATCAACCTGAATGATGACGGTGTCGCAATGTCGATATCTATAAAGTGCCAAATATCGTTAAAAATTGCACTGGTATCGGATCGATTTGACAAACTGGTATCGGCTCACCTTATCACGTGTTCACTACAGGCCCAGGCTCATTTGCTGTTGAAGTTTACGTAACGTGAGCAACGATGATACTCATGACACTAAATAATTTAGATCATGATAAATATGCAATACTCAAACAATTTGAATGGAAACAAAAATGAGAAAAATAAAAGAACGAAATTAAAAGGTCAAAACCAATAATTATGCATTGATGATATTCAAACTAAAACCTTCTGGGATCGCAAAAACAGTGCAAATTAGCAACAACTAAGCCTTAAACAATTTGTATTCAAACGCCTGGTCCAATTCTCGGTTGAATTTTGCAGGACATTTGAAACATTTCAGTGTATGGAATCTAGACACTGCTACTATCATTTGGCTGAGCCCTTGAAAGTTCGAAAAAAAAGAAGTGTAGATTTATGATTTAAAATTGCTGTTGCCACTCTTCTGGTTGGCTAGCGAAAATCCAATCTAGTGGGAAGATGCAGAGCACTAGAAACAAAGCCCTGTTTTATGAACCACACGAAAGAACCCTAACACTAGGTGTTGCGACCTCTTCTGAATTTATGCTGTTGTTAAAAACTTTGAAAAAACTTAGCACTTACGCCCTGGCGAGCGTGCAATTATAGACTTTGTTTTTATTGGTTCGAATTCAGGCGCGCACGCCTATTGGTTAATACAAATAATTTCAATTTAATGGGGCAATATGTTTGTGGCGCGTACGAAATAAAACGGGTTTGTGATTTTTGAGTCGAACTGGAGGTGTATTATTATTTAAAGGGTTTTAATCGATTACTAGGAATTTTGAGGATTGTCGAGAAAATTGTCATAACACTAGGTAAGTCCAGAGTTACTTCTGTTTCAGCTACAATAACCAATCCCAGGAATATTCGCTTACTTTTCACAAATTGATTCACTTCACCTGGGAAGCCAACCGGTGAGACATTTCAACTAAAACGAAAACGGTCCATCTCTAAAAGCGAAGCATACGAACAACAATTCCTCATTTTCGCTGGCGAATGGCAATATTCCATAAGGAGTAAGCCGTACCAAAATAAGTCCAAACTATCTACAAGGTGTGCGATCCGAATTGTTTGTGCTGTGGTGCTGAAGTACGGACGTTACTCGGACGGACGGAGGTACGATCACGTGTTAACCAAAATTTCCGAGGAAGATGGCATTTAATATTTTTCTTATCCATGGAGCTACGCGCGCGTGTAGCATTTCTACGATATATACTGTGACCAAACTAAACCTAAACGAAGACGACAGATGTAACAACAACATCATCAGTTACATGTACAACATTCGTACCCAACAGTAGTGTATCATCTCAGGTACAATTCCATCTATTAATCGCTAACCGTTCAGCCAGGCTACATTCTTTTCCCAGTGGAGAGATCTTTCTTCTCTCCAGGGAGGAGGGAACGAGGAGGACTTCCCTTGTTTTGTCTTCATGGTGACTTGCGCGGCGGGTGAGTTTGGTTTCGGAGGTTTTTCTTTCGTGGAATGGGTATCGATATCTTTTCGTTTGCTCTTAAACAGGTTGTTCCCTTCAGAACGAGTTCATTTCTGTTACTAAAGAGTCTCTATTATGAAGAACATTTATACACCTTTACATCTAGAAAATCACTTTAAGGCAATGTCGTTTGACTAAAACTATTGTATGAAGTACCACGTTGCGATTTCCTTAAAGGAAGGCAAGGTAAGAAAAGGTACGGGTTTCTGTCTGAAGCAGGCTAACGGTTAAAACGCCCGGCCGCATCTCCCTATTCTCGAGTACCCTACCCACCACCCCAATCAGCCTCCACTCAGGGAACTTTTCTTCAAAGTGTCCTCGGCCCTCATCCTCGACTGGACGTCTTTTAGTTGGTTGAGCGAACTTGTCACCGGGTCCCATTGTTTTTCTTCACTTTCTTCAGTCATACAATATCTGTAAAAATAAAAATTCAATATTTTTCATTGAGTCGGTGAAAGAGGGCATGTGCGGAAATAATTGCGCTTCCCTTCCAATAAAATGTCTCGACTTTCTTTCTCACTAACTTCAATTCTTGTGCGCCAAATTTCACTCTCATTCTAATTACGGCTAGGGCATCATCTAACATCTCCAACAAAAAGAAATGGGCCGGACAAAGTGGAACCGAGTAAAGTGGTCGTTTTTCCTGACTCAGCGGTCCGCGGTACCGATACCTCTAATATGCAGATCAAGGAATTTCATCCGAAGGGTGGCAAGGCAAAATGGCTAGCGGTTCACATTCCTGATCACATGCCATATCCAAGAAGGAATGTTAAAATCATCGCTTCGACGAAAGCGGCCAAAGACTTACAAAGGGTTGTTGGACCAAACAAGGATTCGCTTGCCATGGAAATTCAATCTATCCTTGGAGTTAATGAAGATACTCTACATCGCATGATTGTCCAAGGGCAAAATGATGAGGTGGATAAAGAAGAGGATGATGATGACGTTGATGATAGTGAAAATGACGATGATAATGATGACGATGATAGCGATGACATAGGTGATCCTTTGGATAATGGGGAGACATCGGAGGACTGTGGCAATTCGGACAACTTGGAGGATAAAATGGGAAAGAAAGTTGATCTTAGTATAACTTTTCGGCATGGAAAGTGTGCAATAAAAAGAAGAGACAAAGAAAAAGATTTACGATGGATCGGGTATAGCCGATCTGTTGAACGAAGAAGAGAAACCCAAATTGCATGTGGAGCAACCAGAAGGATTTGAACTTCGATGGGAAGACATTCTCAAAACTTCAAGAATTTTGACGTAAAACGAAAGAGAAAAATTTGCAAACTGTTTGAATTACAAAACGATGTGTGTCAAAGCGTGACAAGAAGGCGGAAGCACAGTTTTAAGAAAAAGCTGAAACACTACCTTCTCCGAATGCTTAGAAAGTTCTTGAAGAAGAATAAGAATGACTTTGAAGACTATTTAAGTACAAAGTAAGTATTCTCTGTTGTAAATGGTAAACGAGGTGAAAGTAATCAACTAAGCTGGTTATCGTGGTTGGTGGGTAGATGCACTCGATGCGATTCAGTCAACTGCCTGTTTGTTCCCCTCTAGTTCTAATGGTTCTTTGTTTAGTTGTTGTTGTAGTCGTTGTTGGTTGGTTGGCTGGTTGGTTGGTTGGTTGGCTGACGACTGGCTAGCTGGTTGGCTGGTTGGCTGGCTGGCTGGTTGGTTGGTTGGTTGGCTAGTTGGCTGGTTGGTTGGTTGGCTGGCTGGTTGGCTGGTTGGTTGGTTGTTTGGTTGGTTGGTTGGTTGGTTGGTTGGTTGGTTGGCTGACGACTGGCTAGCTGGTTGGCTGGTTGGCTGGCTGGCTGGTTGGTTGGTTGGTTGGTTGGTTAGTTGGCTGGTTGGTTGGTTGGCTGGCTGGCTGGCTGGCTGGCTATTTGGTTGGCTGCCTGGCTGGTGTGTTGGTTGGTTGATTGTCTGCCTGGCTGGTTGGCGTATTGGTTGGTTAGCGAGCTGACGGGGTGGCTGGTTGGTTGGTTGGTTGGTTGGCTGGCTGGCTGGTTGGTTTGTTGGTTGGTTGGTTGGTTGGTTGTTAGTTAGTTGGCTTGCTGGCTGGCTAATGTGATCAAGTAAGCTGAAGCCACTATAAGGGCACTAAGGCCACAAGGTAGCGGGCATTACCCCTTAAATCTACCAAAGCAAAGATTGAGCCCAGGCATTAGCAGCCCTGGACAGCTGTTTCGGCCTTGTTAGGCCTTATCAACATGGCATAGCTAATACTCAGGCTCAAGTACCCACATATACTTCACAAATCAATGTGATCAAGTAAGCCACATCCCACAAGCTTCACGTTTTCATTGCTTTTTTTATTGATATGTGGGTACTTGAGCCAGAACATTAGCTATGCCATGCTGATTAGGCCTCAGGCCGAAACAGCTGTCCATGGCTGCTAATGCTTGGGCTCTATCTCTGCTTTGGTAGATTTAAGGGGTAATGCCCGCTACCTTGTGGCCTTAGTGCCGTTAGAGTGTCTTCAGCTTACTTGATCACATTAATTTGTGAAGTATCCTTGCTGGCTGGCTGGCTTGCAGGTTGGATGGTTGGCGGGCTTGCTAGCTGGCTGGTTGGTTGGTTGATTGGCTGGCTGGCAGGTTGGCTCTTTGATTGATTTGTTGGTTGGTTGGCTGGCTGGCTGGCTGGCTGGCTGGTTGGTTGGTCGGCTGACGGCTGGCTAGCTGGTTGGCTGGTTGGTTTGTCGGCTGGTTGTTTGACTGACTGGCTGGCTGGTGGCTGGTTGGCTGGTTGGTTGGTTGGTTGGTCGGTCTGTCGCTGATTGGGTATTTTGGATATGTTCAGTTGGTCGACCTGTGAGTTGATTAGTTTGCTAGTTGGCTGGTTGGCTGGCTCGCTAGTTAGTTGATTTTTTGGTTAGTTGGTTGGTTGGCTGTCTGGCTGGCCGGCTGTTTGGTTGATTGGCGGGGTTTGTTGCCTGGATGGCTTGTTAATTAGCTGGCTGGCTGGCTGGTTGGTTGGTTGGCTGGCTAGCAGGATTGCTGGTTGTTTTGACTGGCTGGCTGGCTGGCTGGCTGTTTTGATTGGTTAGTTGATTGGTCTGTTGGTTGGTCGGTCTGTCGCTGATTGGATATTTTGGGTATGTTTAGTTGGTCGACCGGTGAGTTGATTAGTCGCTTGTCAGTTAGCTAATTATCCAAGTAATAAAAATTAGGGGGAATTTTGACTGTTGGTATTTTGGAATTTTGTGTCTATCGACGACGATTATGAAGCTCACTACTTGCTAAAATTGAATACAATTTGGAATGGTTTTAGCATTTCCTTCTCTTCTTTGATTCAAAGATTGAAGGACGCATTATCCGGGCGACTAAAACCATCTGACGATGGCCTGTTGCACATTTATGATAAGAATTCCGGAAATATGAACATGGAAGATTTCTTAAAGGACCTCAACGACGGTACACCTCCTCAACTCGGTGGGGGTGGAGAATCTCGGTTACCCCTGTCCCAGACAACCGCCAATCCTGATGCACTGACTATGGATGAAACTACACTGAACAGCGGCGTGTTTCGTGTAACGCCGCAGATGAATACGAACAGATTAGCGGCAGAGGAGGATCTGGATGACAGTCCACCAGCGGCCGTGTCAGCTCTCAATAATATCATACACCCTCTTCTGAATGATCAAGACAACAAGCTGGATGAAAAGCTGCAGACAAAGATACTACAGGAAGAGCTGAGTGAGTCGCCTTAGAGAGATATTTTGGGGGATGTGTTTAAAGTAATTTAAACCGATGTGCACGTAAAACCAATGCTATTCTTCTTCCAAAGAACTGAAACATAAGGTGCAGAGAAAGATATTACAAGAAGAGCAGAATGACATGTATAAGAGGGTTACTTTAGAGAATATGTTGACGATAATCCAAAACCATGTGTACAACCAGTGCTAGTCCTATTTGCTAAAAGCTGGATAATAATCTGCATACAAAGATATTACAAGAGTTGGATGAGACATATAAGCGCTATTTTGAGGAATGTTTTTTAATAGTCCAAAGCGATAGGCACCTAAAAACAAATTCTATTCGTCTTGTTAATAACTTAAGAATGAGCTACGGACAAGGCTATAACAGGAGTGCTGGGTGATAGGACTTAAAACACCAATAAAAAAAACTTAAAACGAGATGCACTTAAATATTGTGTTACTGTTCCTGCTTGGAACTGGAAATTATGCAAGTATTAGGCGCGTCATTAAATTCAACTTTTTCAACTTCACAGTTTTCAATAGGAGCAATTGCAGAATTTCAATGCGTTCTAATCGTAGATTCTATACACAGACAAACAGTCCACAAATGGTCTGTAGGAACGAAGGACAGGAATGGGTTGGTTATACGGAAGCAAACTGATAGCTAGTTATATGTTAACTTAAGAGGTTAACTTATATGTTAACTTAAGAGGAAACAACAAAATGAGCTTACGGCTATACTTTTATCAGGGCATGTTAATTCCGAACAAGAGGAACAAGAACGGCAAAGGAAGAAGGACGCAGCTCTGAACGATCGTCTCATGTATATGTTTCAGCTACAAAACCTCGCCAGCAATAAAGGGGACGCGACGGCGCCTAACGGGGAGATAGGGGCCAGTCAATCAGTGTAATAAGTCCGCACCAGATCTCTCTCATGCAGATGGAACTCCCTGATAAGAACCCGGATATACCTTTGGTGGGTACCAGTTCTTCAAAACCGGCCATGAGACATGCGAGGTCACGTTCAAGAACTGGGCTGTTGGGTTTAAGGAGGCGATTGCCATATAGACCAAGGCTACTGGGGAGCTTTAGAGTAAGAAATGTGAATGGACGTTGGAGACCAACCATGGGGAGATTTTGGAAACGAAGCTTTATAAATAGCAAAAAACAAAAGGAAAGGAAGAGAAGACATTTACGGCATATAGGAAGAAAAAAATCGAAAAGAAAATTATTAATTCCAAACATTTCGCATAGATAAGGGGCCAGATTACTCTTTACAAGACGATAAACATGAATTTGGATAAAAAACATAAACAAAGCATCAGATCGAAGGTTGAAGCCTTCAAGCAAAACCTTTCAACAACTGGTCACATCACCAGCTGCAGTAGCTATAGAAAAATATTTGCTTTTAGAAGAATTAGATTACATAGAAAATATCGAGCTGCACAACCGGGAGGGAGAGCAAGAAAGAAATTAGTAACCTTAAGCTGCTAAGGTTTTCCTTCCGAAGATGTACATTACAAGACGTTTTTGTCCAGTTCAACCGTTGCGATTGATTAGGTCTCAAATGCACTCAATGTTTGCATTGATTTGCAACACGGGAATGGCCAGACTGACGTAGCTCTTAATCAAAAAAGGACGTATTCCAGTCATTTTTGATGGTTATAAAGATTACTCATTTTATTTCAATTCCCGATCGCTTTAGATCTTCTTAAGTTTACTCAAAAGATCAATGAAGTCTTTTTTCTTTTGATATGATGTCTTTGTTCATTTTAGGAGCTACTGAAAACGGGCCCCTTAAAAGGGCAAACATTTCTCTAAGGTAGACAGCTAATAAAAGCTGGTCCCTTCTGAGACAGATTCTACTTGTTAATTTAACTGAAAACTACACCCTTTTCAGGGAGGGCCCCTGTTTAAGGCATACAGGTAGAGCTGAATATTCAGTACACGCGTATGCACAAGGAAGAGCTATAGGCCTAGGTGATGAAGAGGATTAGATGTACATAGCAGAACGCAAATTGCAATTGATGATCGTTCTGGATTTTGATTCCAGATATGATAAGCTTTGTTTGTTTGTGCATTGATATATATCATATATGAAATAAAAGACTTTTATATTGATTTTGATTTAAGTAACGTAAAAAAATATTTATTGGTTTTAATGCGATATTGAAAAAAGACATTTTCGTTCGTGAATCTTTCCTCCTTAGTACGTCAGCCATCGTGTCCATGGAAAAGTGAAACCTAACATATAGCGATGTTTCGCATAACGTCACCAAATGGGCCATTTTCTAAACGAGTAAGGGTCTGGGAACGAGGTTTTAAAATTTATCGATTGGAAAAACATGTTTCCACTGCATGAAAGAGCATCTCAAAAATGGTGACCTAACCAACTTTGACGCTGTTTAGTTGAATTGGAGCTGAAAAAATGCGTTTGAAAATTGTGAAAATTAGATACTTTGTATGGTCTGGAGGGACACACTTTCCGAAAAAGAGACATTTGTACTGGACTTTTTAAGTTTTATGCTTATTTTGAGATACCCTTTCAAGTGAGAATCGATTTAGTTCAATTTCATTGATTTTCATTGAAGTTTGGATTCTTTCCCAGGCCCTTACTAGCGAGAAAAACCGACCTTTCGGTGTCACCATGACGCCATTATCGAGGTAAATTGAACTGAAGAAACTGTAACGCGAGACTAATGGTTCACTAAATTAACATAATAAAGATCGTAACGAGTGAAGAATACTTTCGCTCGTATTGAGTCGGACTGCACGTTGAGACTAGGTTTTAATTGTCTTATGTGCAGCATTTCGTGCATTAAACAACCAAATTTGTTAGTGCGCTTACATAAAATGTGGAAACGTCGCAGTAGGTCATCAGTGATCTTTTCATGCTTGTCTTGGTAGTGCTTAAACACAGTGGACGATTTTTGGCAATGTTCTTCTACACGTTCGTGCAAGTGTCCGCGCGTGTATCCCGCATAACCTGTATCGCACAGGTCACACTGAAAGTTGTATACAACACCTTGTTGGTTAACTATCTGTGGTTTCTTTTCACGTGTGCGTTTTAGGTCTTGGCCTAATTTTCCGCTCACAAACACAGGTTGCATGATTGTGTGTACTTTGGGGCTAAGATCCTTGAGTTGTTTCTTAACAAGATCGGCCGATGCTTGATCTGTAAATGGCAAAACAACACGAACAGTCTCTCTTCTTAGTTCAGGTGACGGCAAAGCCTGCTGGTTAGAAGCCTTTAGTTAACAAAGTGTTTAACGGTCGAATCAATCAGCTTTGGTGGGTATTTCAGTCGTGTGAAAACTGTTTTTCAACGGTCGCACTCCTCTGACAAAAACAGCCAAGAAGACGAGACAGCCGATGCGCGCGATCAGGATCAAGCGTAAGCATCGTTTGCAGTGTCCACGTGACTCTGTTGGCGTAACAACAAGCCGGTGTTCGTCTCAACATGCAGTCGGACTCAATAAGAACGAAATTATTCTTTAATTATTCTATAATTTTATCACTCGTTACGATCTTTGTTATGTTAATTTAGTGAACCATTAGTCTCGCGTAACAGTTTCTTTTCCATTTACCTTGACAATGGCGTCATGATGGCACCGAAACGTCGGTTTTTCTCTCTAGTTTTTACCTGCTTATGTATAAACGATGTAATATAATCGAGAAGTCGTAATCGGACCTTAAGCGGACTGCATGACGCTGGTCGCTAATTAAGTAAGTAGAGGTATTTCTTTTCCCTTTGATGAGATCAGTGCTAGTCCATAGCAGGTTACCTGGCAAAACATGACAAAGCGAGAGGAAATTCGGAGCAAAGCATTTTTTTTCCAAGGCAACCACTCAGCCATACAGAAGCCACACAAGTGCAGTCCTTCTGCTTATCCAATCAAAAATCTGATGGAAAGTAGGACGTGTGCGCACAGCACAATGTCTTCTGCATGAAAAGCTATACCATGTGTTCCCACAAATTATGAGTGCACACTAAGTGTACCCTGATATTTGAATGCATGCAGTTTTAAATGACTATGAATATATGAAAATTGTATTTGAACTGCAGATTAAAGAATGAATATGTAAGTTGTCACTGCAGTTATGAACACTACTTAAACTGTAGTGAAAATAAAACCTGGAAAAAAAAATTCAGGATTGTACGGGAGTCGAACCCACGACCTCTGAGATGCCGATGCAGTGCTCTGCCAACTGAGCGGTGAGTGATGATTAAATGACTATGAATATGTGAAAATCATAGTTTTATTTTTGCATGTCAATATATGAGTTGCAATGTTCAAAACTCAACTTTATTTTTAATTTTTCTTATTTACCTTTAAATATCAAAAGCAAATCACCCATGTGCACCTAGTCAAATGCATGTGAGTATCCCTTTTATGATTAATGTCGTACCCAGACCTCACTCGTGCTTCTACTGAAATGAGATCTGGGCACGAGATTAAGACCTGGGGCGTTTTCCTTTTGCATGGAAAAACCGGTTGTTCCGGTGGTAAATCAAATACAACAGACTTTTCCCATGGAAATTTTTCGGAAAAAAAGGAATACCTTCTGAGGTATTCCTGTTTTCTCGGTTTTACCGGAATGACCGAAAAATCCTGTACCATCTGCGGCATCCCACTAGTTCCATGCTCTTTGATGAATAAAACGCGCGGTTTGGTGCTGTTTTGGTTAATACCCAGTCTCTTAGAGAGTGACTCAGTGCAAAAGGAACACGCTCGTTCCTTCCCGTTTTGACTGAGAAAAATTTGTCCTGTTAAGTTCCTTTTAACCGAAAATGCTCCCCGGTTTGTTCCATTCAAATGAAAAGCGCCCCTGGCTGGCTTCCCAACGAACATCTCCATGTAGAGATTAATGGACACTTAACCTTTGTTTAGCAAATATTCTTGCCAGAAAACTGGTGCTTTCTGTATCATAAAATAGTTTTCGCACTCAAACGTATCGCGCATTGACTCAAAACTCAGCACTCTACCGGCAACTTTGAAAAGAAGCAGCGTCATTGTGACAAGCCTGAGTTAAATAATTGTTAAACATGTGGCAAGTTATAAAGTGTGCGATGACTCGAGACTTTGTATTTGTTTTAGAAGTACTGTCATATTATTCTCCCATTCCTGAGTGGAAGAGAAAACTTCTCCATAAAGAAGGCAAAAGGCGGAGAAAAAATTGTGTAATGACATAAAACAGCAGGTTCCAGCTTCCAGAAGATGAACGTTCAAGTCACGATTCCCTCCCACTTGACTCATTTCAAACAAATTACCTTATTTCCGCGCTTTGTCCACATCAACAGGCGTTTGCTTCGTCGCGGGAAAAATGGCGTGATTCCAACTGTGAAACATTTCTATTTTGCCTTGAAGGTTTACAATGACGGTACGTATAACCGTTTTTTTGAGCGATCGCGTTAAATAGTTCATAATTTTACTACTTCCCCTAAAAAAAACTGACAGCAGACACACATTGTTTTCACTCTTCCAAGTTTGACCGTTGGGCCACCTTGTTTGATCTTTTTTGATCGTGCTTGATCGTGTTTGGTCGTGTTAGATAACCTTTTAGCCAGGGCTTCAAACATCAACATGTTTGGACACCAAACAGTGTTTCATGATGTTTGATAGAGACTCTTGTCCTTCGTTCATCGAAGTTTTATAGGAAAAACAACACATAACGCAGTTATAAACATGGTGAACATCGTTCCTAGAGGGAACCGATTTTGAAGAAGGAGATTTCGTGAATCCTTGAGAGCGGATTGAAGCAATGAAGTAGAAGAGCAAATTCGGAAGCAGCGATAAGTGAGAGTGCGGATGAGATTGATCTTATACCTGCAATGAGTGAATAAGTCCCATTTGGTGTAGAGACCAGTGGGTCCGCAGCAAGCATTTCCCGTTTGGCCAAAGCGACTTAAATGTGTAAAATAACCTCACAAAACTACAAAGGAAAATATTATCAAAGAGCAACTCGAGAGGCCTTAGTTTACTTTTTACTTTTTTCTCTTACCCCAGCGATTAAATATGGCAGTGATATTCGCCAGGTATTCGCAACTTGTTTACACATATGACTTGATGCCGTTGCGCTGGTGTGGGATCAAGCTGTTGCATCAATAATCACATTAGATAAACCCGCGTTTATTTAATAACTTGTTTCAGGACTTTGCACAACACTTTTCTACCTCGACTAAACGGGGATAATTTTCCCCTTCGCAGTGAAACGAGAAGACATCAGTTTCATACACTATGGCTGTCAGAACGTTACTGATGCTGATTCTGGTGTTCCTCTGCCTTGGTGAGTATGACGTATTTAAACGTTGCCACATTGTGTTTCTCCTTTGGCGGATAAATCTCCTGTTGGCAACATCCTACACAAAACTACTTTGATCTTCCTGGCAAAGCCCCTCACGGGAGTGTTCAATAAAGTTCCGTTCATTCATTTCGTTTGAGGCTGTAAAGGGTAACCACCAGGACGATCGGCTTGGTTTGCAGTTCGAGTACAATCGAGTTTGCGAATTCTTACTCCGGAGGCTATGAACAGATTTCATCTCCCATTTTAACTTTGCTGACTGAGTCTAGTCTGAGAGAAGTAAAAAAGAAGAGCTTTTTTCTTTCAAACAATTTTTGAAGAAAGGGTCAGCCCCAATTCATCTGAGGCCGGCATCAGAAAAGCACTTTGTATCCAATTCCATCCGGGCAATGCTGTCCCTTTCACTTACGAGATCTTCGTCCCAAATCTGGTACCCGGATTACTTAACTGGTCCCGTGCCATTGGCTTTTAATTCCCGCAAATTTAATGCTGGTATTGTTTGTCATTACAATTTAGCTGCAGCCGAGGAAGAAAACCAACGGAAGAATATCAAAATACTGTTTGTTCCAGTGGATGTTATGAACGCATTGCGCAAAAACTTAACGGTCAAAGACCTGCCTCCTGGTTTACCAGGCCAGGGCATTCAGCGCTGGACCCCAGTCCGCCTATCTGGTGACAAGACGCGCTCCTTTGAGATCCGCATTAATACGAGTACCGCGCGTAAACTACACTTGAGCTTTCAGCGTCTCAGAATCGGTCGAGGTCATGGCTTGCTATTGGAATTGAAAAACGTGTCTTTATCAACAAAAGGGAAATCAGTTTTGGATAACCTAGTTGAGTTTTACAAGAACTGCCAAGAAGAAAGCAAAATGCATGATTTAGGTGTGGTGCATCTTGCGCATAGAATACGCCAACCCCATCATTTAGTGGATCACTCTCTTGTACTACCAGGAGATATTCCAGTATTTAAACGTATTCAACAGGTATTACACCGTTTTTTTCCCAAACGTCTCGACGGCTCGGTGGACGTTTTCCAACGTAAAGATGCGAACGGTGCCATTCACTTTCTCCCGTTTGATGAGGTGAGCCGGGAAGTTAATAATCTGATGAAACGAACTGTAGCGCGTAAACGCTGCGTCAAGATAAGCACTGACGCATTTACACGAGCGCTCGAGGCGTTCAGGAGCCATGGAAACAAATCGGGTACGAACAATAGTGATGTTGCCAAAATAGATGACCAGGGTAAGACTGGCAATGGCGATACTCATATAGACAACAGTAACATCTTCAACAACAACAACAAAAACAAAGAGAAAATTAAAAAAAACGGCGAACAAAGCAACGGCATTTCTTTTGCTCGCAACCTGAAATATTTCAACCTACACCCGGAAGACAAAGGAAAATTCACATCGTCGTCGGCCATTTCTCTCCCCAGCGACACCACGGCAGCTAAGTTGGCGTACTTTCTCTCTGATATCAAGAAGATTATTAGACATATGTCTGGCGATATTAACGAGAAACTGGATCATTCATTTTTTCAGAGGGGTAAAGATACTAATAATGCCGGTGTTCTGGGAAGTAAAGTTAAAAACAAAACCCTTGGTAACATTGATGGTAAAAATGTCAGCAATGACATTGTGGATGGTAAAGATTACCGAGATGAAATGGCGTTTGTGTTAGGTCAGGTAAAGAAGAGGCCTAAAAAGATGAGAGGCGATGAAAACGAGGACAAAGATTTTTACGCCAACAGTGGCAACAAGAGTAGCAATGACCAGGTGGCCGGTGTTCTGGGACGTAAAGTTGAAAACAAAACCCTTGGTAACATCGAAGGTAAACATGTCAGCAGTGACATTGTGGATGGTAAAGATTACAGAGATGAAATGGCGTTTTTGTTAGGTCAGGTAAAGAAGAGGCCTAAAAAGATGAGAAGCGATGAAAGCGAGGACAAAGATGACAACAACAACATCAATGTTGACTATTTTTACGCCAACAGTGGCAACAAGAGTAGCAATGACCAGGAGAAATATGCTGGGAACGCAATGGAAATAAAGACGAATGTACAAGATTTGCTCACAGGCAAAATGAAATCAGGGGGAGTAACTATGGAGGCTAAAAACAATGTTTCAACATTTCCTGTCGGCCATGGTAGAAACAATCGCAACACTCAGCCTGTCAATACAACTGTCAATCTTCTTCAACTTGCCAAGGTATTTAGGGACGCAAAGGAGATCAGAGCCATTCAAAACCTACTTGCGCTCAAAGAACACACGAAAGAAACGAAAAAGAGGTATAAGGATAACACAAGTAAACGTAGGAAATATAAAGCTCGAAAAAGTGGTAAATATTACGATAAAGAACGTGCTAAATACAGGGAGAACAGAAGAGGCCATTCAGTTGTTGTCCACTACAAACCAAAGTCGCGTCCATTTATCAAGCAGCATCACAAGAGGGGAAAACACGTGAGGATTAAAGAGAGGGATGAAGATGATAATTCCGGCAGTGAAACTAGTTACAAAGGCGAAGGGAGATTTATAAAGTTGGTTCACATGCGAAGACACAAGCCACATATGAAAGCAATGAAGGTTCAAGACGAGCCAGATGAACAGGATGAACTTGGTAAACAAGAAAAACAGGAAAAACACGGTAGCTACAAGCAGAAAAAATATGACGATTACCCGGTCGGCGCAAGCGACGATCATGACGAAGGCGTCATGAAAGCTCGGTTACTAAGGAAACTTCGAGCTCACGGTCACGCAGGCTTTGTTCGAAGGCGCAAAAGCCCGAATCTTCGTGTCGTCGTATATGACGACGATGAAGAAGAAAAGGCACCGCAAAATGATGGGTGGCGCAGCAGCGAAACCGAGGACTTCACGGAGAGAAATCGTGACGATAGCGACGAAGCTGACTCGGAATCATTTGAAACTTCGGAAGTATCGGAATCTTCAAAGCATGGACGAGAGCCAGTGCTAATGGGTGATGGCAACCCAAGCCCTTACGAAGAAGAAGGAATGAGTAACTCTCGATACGAGAGTAACTCAGATTCTGATACGCAGCATTTGTCCGACTCTTTTGGAACTGACGACAGCAGCCACCTTGGAGAAAGCGATAGCGCTGGTGATGTGCCAGACCTGAAGCCTTACTTAAACCAAAACTACGGTAAGTATAGCGAGAGAGAGGGGGGGGGGGGGGGGGCAAGTATGTAGACATTTGGAATAACAGGGCTTTGTTAATTGTCCTAATTTTCCATTAATAACCGAGGTTGCTCAAACACCTTATTAGGAGATTTTGTGGGGGAGGGAGTGGGCCGTGGGGAATTGTGTTTGACAGTTAAAGTAGCTTTAGACGCAAAGCTGACAGACCAAAACAAACAATCCTAAACGTTTCATGGGCTGATATTTTGGAGATAGGAGCCTATTATTGAGTTGAGTTGAGTTTATTGAGTCTTCCAAAAAAATTACTTACAATGAACACCGCCTGCAAATAGCGAGCTAATCTAGGCAGGCGGTGTTGAGGACATACAAACATGAATTACTATCTGAAGGCGTTAAAAAAAGGTCGATTTTGAATACATTGTTTGTCAAAAGAGGAAAAAAAGAAGAAAAACAAAGCGATAAAAAGTGAAGAAAAATAATCTAAATTAAAATTGAATTGTAATTAAGATGCCTTTTTTATTTCAGCAATAAGAGTGCTAGTGTCAGCATAACTGTCTAGAGTTTCTAAAGTTACAAATAGTAATGCTTGGATATTACTCGGGCTAGTAAAAAGCCCGAGGTTTAAAATGGGCTTCATTTTTCGTTGTCGTATTTCATCCGCAAAAGGCACTTCCGGCGTTTCTGCGCAAGGGCGAACTATAAATAACAACCCCATTCTCGTCCCCAGAGCCTCCGTTTCTTTTATTCACGTGGTCGGAACGACATTTTAAGACGAGTGGCTCTGGGGACGAGAATGTAACAACCCGGGATAACAGCTCACAACAGAAGATGCCTGTTGTCATGTATCGGAAAACGTCGATTCACCTTGTGTCTTTGACGAATATGTTGAGAGAAGTGTCTATAGGAATGTTTGCAAGTTCAACAGCGAGAAGAATACTTTTAACATGGCCAAACTGAACTCCATATGTTTTGAATTAGACTGCCGTGTTTCCCCGTGGCGGCTCCATACTAATCTAATTTTGAGTGGTACATTTTGTTGAATAACTCAAGTACGGGATATCATACATCCCTGAGACTTTAACAGGTAGTTTGTTTCCTATTTTTTCACAATATCTCAATTTCTGGACATTAGGTTTTTGAATGATAAGCGATTTTAGTTTTTACTTGCGTGACGGGAAACTGACCGCAGAAACCTTCCTCTCTTTCTTATGTTTCAAATGACGTATTTGTAAACAGATTATTTTTTCTCCACACATTTCACCGAGACCCCATTAACGTCTATGCGAAAAAATCCTACATCGTTTGATACGCGTTTCCTTTCTCAAACACTTAGCAGAAATATTCATCGAAACGAAAACAAGTGTGCTTAGTTTTTTTGCAATAAATAACCTATTTTTACCTCATTAGCTATGCTGAACTGCCCCTAATGTAAACAACCCGGGTTCAACTTCCACTAGTGGCACCTATCGCGGGCTTTTTCCTTCTTCTTCTTTTACAAATATTTTTTACAAGTGTTATTATTATTGTTCTCAATGGTTGAGCTGTAAAGCAATTTTGGAATTTTAAAGGGATATATGTTGATCTGATAGGGGTCTACGGATATACACTGCAAACAAATAGACTCCAACACAAGCTAAGCGCAATGCGTCCGATGTAAGAAAGACAGACTTCTCTCTATTCTTTTGTTTAGCGCTAAATTAAGGGATACAATACTGTTTTTTGCAAGCCTGAGTTAAGGCTAATTGTAGCCTCTTGTTTAGTATCAAGAATCTTTATAACATAGCTTGGTAAATTCGTGTAATCAAATTCAATTGCGCGAGCGTGTTTCAGATTCACATCGTGCACGATGATGACGTCAGCGTTAAAATGGCGCGTTGGAAATGTTATAAAAATTGATACATGCGTCATCTGTGCGTTCATCGAAACATGAAGCACTTGGCGAGTTTAGAGAGCACTCACCTTTCACGCCCTAATTACTATTAATGTATAATTCTTAATGCGTGTTTTTAATCCTTAGATAGATACACAACTCCACAAGCAAATCTATTGCTTTAATCACTATCGTGTCTAAATAAAGTTGTTGCTCTCCAAAATTCCCGCGTGCTTCGTATCTCGATGAACGCACGCTACATGATGCATGAACCAATTGTTAGTTAACCAATCAAGGAATATCCTTCACTGGTTGGATAAAATAGTGCATTGCTCTTAAACGGGCTTCATTACAAGCGAAACCAAAAACACTCCTTACTTTTCTCGAAAGCGCACTTCTGTGATTAACGTCAATTAAACTTCGTGTAACACCCAATGTAAAAATGGCTGCCTTTAAATTATTCTTTTGTTCGTATTAAAAATAGCCTCACTAACCTCGTTTTTGAGATCAAAATTCTAAAGAATTTTTTATCCCGAACGAGGTTAGTGAGGCTATTTTTGAAAACGAACAAAAGAATAGACCCTTTTCATAATGGCGCCCGACAAATTATTCTTTTATTCTTATGATAATAAGCCCTACTAGCCTCGTCAGCATGTGCAAAATTCAATAGAATTTTTACATTAAAGTGAGGTTAGTAGGGCTAATTAACACATATACAAAAGAATAATTAAAATCGTCCGCCATTATGAAAAAGGTCTATAATTCAAAGGCAGCCATTTTTGCATTGGGTTAATTTGCCTTAACTTCTGATTACTTCATATTATTTTGCAAGTTGGTGTAATGCGCTAGCCTGCGAACGCAGACGTATTTCCGGTTGTTGCCTCTCTCCGGCGCCCAAGAAGCGACAACCAGAAATACGTCTGCGTTCGCAGGCTATGTAATGGGCAAGATTCATTGTGCTTCAGCTTTAGAGTAAATCAATTACTCCAACCAATCACAACAGCCGGAACAGTGCAATGAACCCATCAGAATTCGAAGTAATTACACGCATGTCACGATTGTTTTTGGTTTTGCTTCTTATTGGTTAAGAAAGTGGCGCGAGTTTTGTTGGCCAATCACAGAGCGAAGCAATGCAACACCAAAGCAAACGCAATTTACTTTCGACACTCAGTTGAAAACCGCTCTTTGATACTAATTAAAATTGAAAAGCGCTCCAAACACCAACTCGATAAATGCCCTCCTTAACGTAACATAAAATATCCTTCACAAAATGAATAATTGGTTCATTTCGAACCAAAAAAAACACCAGCTCCCAGTTGGCTTGTTAGCTCAGTTGGTAGAGCACTACAGCGGTATCGCAAAGGTCACGGGTTCGTCTCCCATATAAGCCTGAAATTTTTCAGGCTTTATTTTCACTGCTTCTGAAGTAGTATTCATAACTGCGATGATCCCTCGCATCGTCAAAACGAGTACAGTATTGTTTTGATTTGCATTTAGATGACGAGGAAGATGAGGAAAATCAGGAAATCAAGATGTACAACGACCAAGATGATAAATTGGGTGACACTATGGCAAAAAGAATTGGCAAAAATGCAGCACAAGAAGAGACACTGGACGATTCAACCAGCAAAACGTATAACGACTATGAAGAACCAGAAGGGATACACATTCACAAACTTCCATTCAAAATTCAAGAAGATGCGGACGGAGTAGATGTGAGACTCCCGAAACAGCCACTGCGCAACGCACTTGGGCTGCAGACAATTTTACCCTCACTTTCTCCGCCTTCTATGGGATCTCAGCCGATGGTAGAGACGCCACCCGCCTTAACAGGCACTCAAAATGGCATGGATCTTTCGCCCGACATAGTCATGCCCCCAGAACAATCATTCATGCTTCCTAGAGCTGGACAGGTACTGCAAGTGACAGGCAATGCACCAATGCAAACGCCTAACATGGCAGCTTTTTCAGCCTCTAACTACCAACCTAGCGCGAGCACCCAAATGAACAGTATGATGCCGCAGACGCCGTTCTCACAGGTCAGCAGTGTGCCACCAATGCAGACGGCCGTCGGTACTCCAATGATTCCAAACATGCAACCTGGGCAGATAAAATCGGTGATTTCCGGCAACACGAAAATGGCGCGAAAACC
This sequence comes from Pachyseris speciosa, assembly GCA_016490735.1. Taxonomy (NCBI): domain Eukaryota; kingdom Metazoa; phylum Cnidaria; class Anthozoa; order Scleractinia; family Pachyseridae; genus Pachyseris; species Pachyseris speciosa. Next base: position 22,276 of record JAEMWC010001825.1, read on the forward strand.
TGGCGCCAGGAAATCTACGACACCCAAGAATTCCAAATGAAGGGAAAAACTATTTTACAAGTAGAGTGGTAAAATTGTGAAGTCAATAGGATGTTACTCTGGAAAGTGTTACTGCCTTAGAGTTGTTCGAAGGACGATTTGCGTTACTATGGCAACCTGTGGGGTTTGTTAACCCAGGATCAATGCTAATTGGTTTCGAACAGGACGGCGCAGATCTTCTAACGAAATTATAGCTTGCAATAATTGGAGATCATAACATCTATAAACTGTTATAAAGTTTAGAATAAAGTTTACAAATGGTCGTACGGGGTCGAATACCTTTATATTTTACGTTTCTAAAGTTTAGTGTTCTGGTATCTGACATAGATGAAGTCAAGCGCCTGCGTAGAACAATTTTCTGTTGTATTAACTCATTCTCAGGACTTAATTATGAAAGTAGCGGCAATTCGTATTTTACCACTCCGCTATCAATCTCTTTTGAGAACTATTACTGAAGGGAGACGATCCTGTGTTCATCTGACAGAATTCTAGCCAAACTCTCTCCGTTCCTAGGTCCTCGTTACTCATGTTTCGTGGTCGACTTCAAAAAGAAACTAAACAATTAGACAACTAAAATTTCGTCCAAAATACTTATTTCGGAGAAGCGTTTCGGTAGTTGTTGAAAAACAAGCAAATGGTTGGAAAAAATATCTCTTTTAAACTGTGTGAGTATGAATGTTGCCTCTGTATCAACCATTTCGAATTAATATACTTAATGCAGATTTTACGATCGATAAAATTAAGATTGTAAGCCTCGTGTACGTGTTCACGGGTTAGTTTAATCTTTATAGGCAACCTATATTAACAAAAATTATAAGGGCTTATTATAATTATGATTAATATTACTCATGTAACGATATCAAATGAACTACAATTGAAACTACCTAAATTCTCTTAATGTAGTATTAGTTCAGAATTTTGTTTAGAAATCTTCTGCCATAGCAATGGTGAATCCAGACCTCTGCAGTTAAGGGGCATCGGAGGCCCGCCGACCAAAAGTGAAAACACTTACTGATAAATCAGAAAAGATTCTTGACCCATCACGAGCAATACTTAGTATTTCTTTATACCAAACCATTAGTTCAGGATTCCTCCCAGTTAAGGTCTTTGGTTATTTCACACAAAAGTAACATGATCATAGCCTGTCAGTGCTATTTTGAAAACTGTATGGCTGTTTAAAAGTCTGCCCAATAAATGTAAGCGGAGTAACAAGAATCACCACAAGAATGGAAACAAACTTAATTGTCACTCAAAGTGTCTGGTAGGCGTTCGTTTGAGGCTAAGACGATCATAAATTACCAGAAATTATTATTACCTGTACGATACAGATACATCTAAGTTGTTGGTTACATAGAAACTGAGGTTCAGGACAATATTCAAACTTCAAGATCAAAAGAGTGATACTGATCAAAGAGTGATACTGCTGGACGCTACTTCAGCTCCAAGGGGTTGGTGAAGTGTTGCATCATTATGGCAAGCCGTTGCTGCCAAAAGCCTATCGAGTTGTAAATCCTGGTCCAAATGTCTTTCAATATCATCGAGTTAGAAAAGTTACATGGTCAGTTTTGAAATTGCATGGTCGAGTTCTGGAGAACCATGGTTGAGTTGCATTTTGAAAGTTTGAGTTCTCGCTAGCGAGTTTTTATATTCTCGCTAGCGAGTTTTCAATTTCTCGCTAGCGAGTTTTTAAATTCTCGCTAGCGAGTTTTCAATTTCTCGCTAGCGAGTTTTTAAATTCTCGCTAGCGAGTTTTCAATTTCTCGCTAGCGAGATTTTAAATTCTCGCTAGCGAGTTTTCAATTTCTCGCTAGCGAGTTTTCAATTTCTCGCTAGCGAGATTTCAAATTCTCGCTAGCGAGTTTTCAATTTCTCGCTAGCGAGATTTTAAATTCTCGCTAGCGAGTTTTCAATTTCTCGCTGGCGAGTTGTCAATTTCTCGCTAGCGAGATTTCAAATTCTCGCTAGCGAGTTTTCAATTTCTCGCTAGCGAGTTTTTCAATTTCTCGCTAGCGAGTTTTTCACAATCGTGCGCAAGCGCAATATGCGGACGGATGTTGTAGACGGTGGCGGAAGCTTTAGATCTATACATAGATGGAAGTTGAAGGCCGCGAATGGAAGCCGTAAATTTTGCAATTTTGAACTGTTGTTTTCTTTGAGGGCTCGAACTGGCGGGATTTAAGTGTACCGATATTTCATTAAGCCAAAGAACATGATGCAAACAAGACGCTCTATGAGCTTCTACCTGGGACACCTTCAACACCTTGCGAAGTGCAGAAGTAGACGTACGCTAAAACCGACTATTGGTTCGAAAATTGATCAAAGGGCCCTTGAAGCCAGCTCATTCACGTAGTGGCTAAGTGCATGCATTCGGGTATTCATTGCTGCTGTAGTCTGATGCGATTTCAATACAGGTTTGCAACATGAGGTGAAATAGTTAGGCAGAGCAGCTTGTTGATTTCTTTCGACAAAGTGACACAAATATTCTTTGTCGGCTGGAATTTAGTTGTGATTCAGTAATTTTGCATATCTTGCACTGTAAAAAACAACGAAAGTCTTCAGGATCTAGACGTGTTCAGCATCGCATGTCACGAAAGGACATTTAATGCACCTTTTTTTCCTTCAAAACCTAGGAAAAATTATGTTAAGCCACTGTAAATTTATAATAGTCATAATAGTTGAACGATGCCAACACTGATGAACTTTGTTGTGCTTCCTGCATCACAAATAATGATCTTTTTCTTGTCACGTACTGGCGCCACGGAGTCTGGCTTTTACAGTAGTTCATTTCACAAGTAAATCAGTTTAAAATTACTTTCGATCCGTATTAAAGCGCGGGTCAGAAACTGTACTTTTCCTGAGCCGAGCTTAATTACAGTTTAGGTCGACCCAAATTAGTTACAGTCATGAAACGATACCACGATTTGAAATAACTACAGCGAGGCTGAATTATAAAAGTAATTCAAGTGGGAGCCAGTGACATTATTTTCGCATAGCCAACTCCGAAAACAGTTTTACGTGATTCCCTCGTACAAAAACAAAGATGCATTGAGCGAACCCAAAAGCAAACCATTTTCATTTTTCATACGGATTGTTTCCGAGAATCAGAAAGCGTGCGTTCGACTTCTGCACTTCACAAGGTGTCCAAAGTGTACCGAGTTAACGCTCACAGAGCGTCTTGTTTGCATCATGTTCTTTGGGTCAATGAAATATCGGTACACTTGAACCCCGCCAGTTCGAGCCCTCAAAGAAAACAACAGTTCAAAATTGCAAAATTTACGGCTTCCATTCGCGGCCTTCAACTTCCATCTATGTATGGTCTAAAGCTTCCGCCACCGTCTACAACATCCGTCCGCATATTGCGCTTGCGCACGATTGTGAAAAACTCGCTAGCGAGAAATTGAAAAACTCGCTAGCGAGAAATTGAAAACTCGCTAGCGAGAATTTGAAATCTCGCTAGCGAGAAATTGACAACTCGCCAGCGAGAAATTGAAAACTCGCTAGCGAGAATTTAAAATCTCGCTAGCGAGAAATTGAAAACTCGCTAGCGAGAAATTGAAAACTCGCTAGCGAGAATTTAAAATCTCGCTAGCGAGAAATTGAAAACTCGCTAGCGAGAATTTAAAAACTCGCTAGCGAGAAATTGAAAACTCGCTAGCGAGAATTTAAAAACTCGCTAGCGAGAAATTGAAAACTCGCTAGCGAGAATATAAAAACTCGCTAGCGAGAACTCAAACTTTCAAAATGCAACTCAACCATGGTTCTCCAGAACTCGACCATGCAATTTCAAAACTGACCATGTAACTTTTCTAACTCGATGATATTGAAAGACATTTGGACCAGGATTTACAACTCGATAGGCTTTTGGCAGCAACGGCTTGCCATACATCATCAAACGCCATACAGAACAATCAGATAAACCTCTTAAATAGCTACCCACATAATTTCTTATTTGTTCGGGCCAATCAGTTAACCTTGGAGTGCATCAAGTCTGAAGTTAAGTGATATGATGGGAAAGAAGTACCTCACTTACCTTTTTATCTAGCCTGTTCCAGGCGTTCAGATGGTAAACGGAGCGCGTTAGTACTGGCAGAGCGAGACGAAAATATAGCGGAGGGGTACTTGGGATGGCCGCCCGTCCCAAGCCCCTCTCCATGTTTCTCCGCTTTATTTTCGACGCGCTCTGCCAGCAATCTCGCGCCCTTGTGTTAACTATCTCAACGCCTGGAACAGACTACTTTTTGTCCGTGTATCTGGGTCGTTCACAGCGAGTTTGGTTTCGTTGGTCATAGAGACCTTAAGATACCCGGCCCCGATTCCGGTGTACGGGTACGGGTAGGGCGCCATGTTTGACCATATTTGGTAATGGCATCATCTCACTACCCGGTAACCTAGCCGTTTATCCGGGGTAAGTGGCATGCTACTAGTGTTAACTTACGGGTAAGTTGTAAAGGACAAGCGGACGACGTTTTAAGCGAAATGAACAAAAAAGTAAGTCAATTGTGCTGTCTAATTTGTCTTTGTACCAAGTAAAGTCTAATTAACAAGAAACATTTGACCGAAAACCAGCTGATTAAGCGTTGGAAGCGACGAATGGCGGAGACACGTTCGTGGTCGAAATCTTTTCGAAGGCAAAATTGTACCAGTCACTTTTGTGAACCTTTAAGCTTATCAAGCCAAAATAAAGGAAAATGTGTTTCGAAAGGACTGTTTCCAGGAATTTTGAGCTTATCGTTACTACCACGGGCATAAAGCAGCAACATTTCGTCTAAGTACCTTTCTGGGGCTTGGTGAAGAAGGGGCTTGAAGAAGGGGCTCTCACCATTACGCCAACCCTGCTCCCCTAGTAGTGACACTGCAATGGAAGCCTTAAAATGGCCAAGTCTTAGGACCCGGCATGTGTTTGCTGTTTGCTTGTAAGCAAGGAAAAAATATTTGGAACCTTGTTAAGGGAAAAAAAACACTGAGCAAATTCAAGAAAAAACGAACAGATACTGATAAATCATTATGACTACAAACCTAACCTTGGCAGCCGCCATTTTTACTAAACGGGAATAAGTTAAGGTTTAAGTCCTTCTATGTTTAGTCCGGTTAACTTAAGTTGATTTTCCCGTCACTTTTCACGTGTACGGCTACCGGTAATTTACCCGTACCCGTACACCGGAATCGGGGTATCTTAAGGTCTGAAAGAAGGCGTGTAGTCGGTGGGGTTAAAGAATTGTTCCCTTTTACTGGGAAAGACCCTGCCAATACAGGGATGCGTTTTCAAACGACCTCAGTCTATAAACCACTTATTAACTGGTTTTGTTTCGATTCGTTCCTTCCCATGACATCCTGCTGGCCTCAATCACACTTTCATATCCAATCCATTTTCGTCTCAAATAAGTAAGTAGCGACTGGGTATCACTGAGTTTTGACAGGTAACAAGCTGATGCCTTCCTTGTCTCTATATCCTTCACTTTAATTGCTTCAGCTTCCTTCTTAGTTTCTAAGGCTGTCCCTTTGAAAGGTTTGGTTCCCCTACGCGCTCTCTCTTACGAAAGTGCGTTATTAACAACAATAACAGCAAAACCATAGAGACTGGATTTCCCAGCAACCCTCGAGTCTCCCCGAGAGTTATTTTCGAAGGGGGTACGGTCACTGCGATACTCAAAGACGTTGTTACGAGGCTGAATTGATGCCAGAGCTAGTTTAACTGAAGAAACAAAAACGCTGCACTGAACTGTGAAATACAAGAGAAAAATGGAAAATTAGCTTTGGAACAGAAGATTTCGCAAAACATTATATTAGGTGGTTCGGATGCGTGCCCCCCTGGGGAGGCGGTACTCCCATAAATTTCGGATAGGTGTGTGCCACGCAACCCGAAAAACACCGGAAAGAACCGACGTCAAACAAAAGCAGGGAAACTGTCATTGTTCTCAGGCTAATGGGGGACGATCCAAACGACGACTAACCGCCACGGAGAAACACAAAATTTCGTTTAGCTGGGTATTTACGCATTGCTATTTTAGCTGATACAATTTAGGTACCCTATCTAAGGATCAAACCGGGAACACTATGCCAACATGGGCAAAACTTATTTCGAAACATACGAAACGTCAAGTTAAACGATATAGTTTTATTTTTGTTTTCCAAAAATTACCCTATTTAAGGATCGAGAACCTCAAAACCATACCTTTTCACGCGGCACATACCTATTTAGCCCATATGTGGGAAGTACCCCCCCCCCCGGGGATACGTGCCATTTTATGAGAATGGTTGACTCAACCTCGTTCCCAGGGCTTTTCCCTAGAAAGAAAAATGGTGGGAAAAGCCCTGGGAACGAGGTTGTGGTTGACTGTGTTACTGTGAATTGCTTTACATTCTTTTGAAGAACCTTGTTTTGCGCGCCGAATTTTAAGCATTTGATATTGGAATGGACCAACTGAAAAATGAATAAATAAATAACTTGAAAAACCGTTCAGTAAAGTTTTGTGGCCAACATCAAACGACTTATCAAGTCACGGCACGTGGAATCACGTGGCATGTGTGCGTGTTGTGGTTTTCCGAACTGACTTGTTTCGATAAAAGCGCCATGATCAAAATTTTCTACTTTTCGATTGGGCCGATCAGAGGAAAAACGGGTCGCGTTTCAGCCGATCGACCCTTTTTTCTAAACGTTTCCGGTCCGAACCAACCCATGTATTGAAGTTCCAGAATTCTCGGCTGAATTGATCACGCGATAGCCTCCATTATTAATCACAGGGTTGGCTACGTCCCTACTCAGCGTTTTCCCTAGGCGTTTCCTCTTGAGAGTATAAAAGCAAGGGCCGATACAACGTAGAATGGTTTTAAGTTTTGTGTACTATATTTCGGCTGGCCAAACCGAACCAGTGACACTAAAAACCTCATTTACATGATTCAATGCAACCGCTGCAATTTACAATACATAGGAGAGACTAAACGACGTTTTAATGAACATCGACCGATTTAATGAACATCGCCGTACCATAGATAATCCTAACACCAAATCTAAACCTACCACAGTCGCGGAACATTTCCTCTCCTCTCCTAACCACACTGCTTATGACATGCAATTAATCCATTGAGAAAATATTTTCTAACAGAGACTCAATCCGTAAGGCCAGGGAAGCTTTTTTAATTTCTAAAGGCAGAACAATTGATCCTGAAGGTCTTAACATCCGCGAAGAAACATATTAGTTAATTTTTTCTTATAAGTTTATCTTTTCTAGACCTTTTTTCTAGTATTTTATTTTACACTGTCAATCATTTCAGTTTTACGTGTTTCCGGTATGTAACTACATAAACACCCCTTCCAGTGTAAATTCTCATTTTAAGTTTTAACCATTCTACGTTGTATCGGCCCTTGCTTTTATACTCTCTGTTGATTTTATTACGCCGATCAGATCACCAGTTTGATCCAACGTATACCAGCAGGATTATTGTCCACGGTTGCTTGCTTGAACATTTGATGTTCCCTCTTGCCCCTTGTCCGCGCGAAGTCTGGGAAGTCTCGGCGAGTCTCTCGGCTCGGTGACGTCACCGCTGACGGTTGTTGACCGAGCCAAGAACGCCTGGGGACTTGGCTAGTCCCTACAGATTTCCCATCTCCGAGCGTTCGTTTTTAAAAAGAGGGTGTTCACTTTTCTCCCTGATAAAATATTTAACTTGGTTTGCCCGGAGCTTGAAAATTCTGGTTCAATAAATACTTGACCATACTTGAATTTAGTGTGTAAACAGACCTTTGTCACGACCGGGTGGAAAACATTTTAATAAGAGAAAGCGTTAGAAATACGTGGTATTAATGCACTAATTCCCTTACGTAATTCATTATGACAACTTCAATGCCAGCGCATTAAATGTTTAGAGTTGAAATTTTTGCATCTACTGTTAGGTGAGAAAAGCCGCTATGTTACAAATATTTGCACACCCAGCAAGCGAACGGGGCAAAACTGTTCCTCTCCCCTACCCGTTTGGGATCTTCTAATCTGACCGATAATGAGTCCCCAAACTGAGACCATGTCAACAGCATTATAAATTTGTCGACTCCGTTTAGAATTATTTTGGAACGTTCTCCCTCTAAGGAGAACTAGGAGCTAGAATCTAAAGAGAACTAGGAGCTAGAATCCCCTTGGGGGTACCCAGGGAGGTAAATCCCGGAACGAGGCTGAAGAAACATTTCTCACATCCCGTTAATTTTATTTACGAGTCACTCTTGTAATTCCTTCTATTAACCTGCGGCCAAAGTTAATTATAGCTCCTACATCGCGTCTTTGTGACTCTTTTTGAATGATAAAGGAAGCTAGAGAGGTTTGACAAAAGGCCGGTGATTCAAAAATTCCAAACTTCTTTTGTAATTGCCCGCCCAAGCTTGGAGAATTTTGCATTGAACTAAGCTTATCGGACATCGGCACTGGGCAAAACGATTTTAGATCCACTTGTGTCACGCGTTCTGTCTTGTTCCACACTAGTTTTCGACCTTGGCTCGATCCAGTCGGTGATTCAGGATAGGAACACGACTTGGGTGTCTCTATTAGTTAGTCCCACAGTGAATTTGATCCTTGTTTATCTGGGTCCGTTTTGAGTATAAACAAAGCCGAAGGTATGGCTTCGCAGAAAATGAAGGAGGAGTTGGCGAGGGAGTCAGGCTTCGAGGACATATCTTTTGCTACAAGAAGCTATCGTCCAGAATATGCTTCGACTCCAGACATACGAGGACCTTACAGACGTGAGTAAAATCCATTATCAATGAGCGAGTATTAAATATGGCAGCAGCTGAACATTTGTGATTTGATAACGTTAAAATTCGTTTGATTTTTCCTTGGCAGCCCAAAGATGGATTCGAACTTCTGAGATCGAACCTACGCTGCGAGCTAAACTGGCCTTTACGTCGGGTATGGGTGTTTTTCAATGATTCACTAACTAGATAACTTGCTTCGGTGAAGGAATGTTGTGGTCATTAATGCAAATTGTAGAGTCATTGTAGAGTAACGTCCGCCGGGCGTCCGGAAATGTAGTCCGCATTCACTTGTTCATTTCAATTTATAAAGACTTAAGATCTTACAACGTTATTCACTGTGTGGTTTTAACGACGACTGCCATTTTCCAGCCGTATTAAAAGAAATCCTGTTGGGGTCATGTTTTGGTAGCATAAATAGGTGTTTACGTTTTTGTGTGATGGTTTTTCAGGGGGAAGAGATCGCCAAGGCAGAAGCGTTTTAACTATACCTGCTGGAAAAACCGAAGATTTAAGCGTGGATCAACTTGGAGATACACTTGCTTATTTGACTCAAATTCCCAGGTATGTATTATTTTTAAGTCTATCCTTCAATACTTCAACGACTCTTAATCTGCTATTGATTTAATGCAAGCAGCGTAAATTCTTTCCGCTGCAGAGGTTTCGATGCTAGCGGCTGTGACAAGTCTTTTTTTCTTTTGAGAGGAAGAGAAACAAACCCACAAAACTGAACAAACAATTTGATTACGAACTGTTCTAGCTATAAACCATGCGATATTTAACACGCAAGGCTAATTTCGAAATTTACGTAAGTTATCTTTTACGGGTCGACATTTGGGATAATTTCGTTTTATTGATTAATAATATTGGCGCGAATTCTTTTGTTCAGAGAACAGATGGAGAACAGATTGGTTTTCGTTATGCGTAAACGTGCTGCCCGCATTTTTTTATTTATTTTGGATCAAAAGCGAAAATATTTAAGTTATTCTCCAAACATACTGCGCTGGAAATTGGAGTTTCGATCGTCACGAATACACAGCTGCGTCATTTTGCTAACACGTCTGGAATGCTATTAGAAAATCTCGTTGACCTCTGGCTACGTTATCCGCCTGATATGTCGGAAACGTGTTCTATCGTGCGTTTGTGCTTACAGATATTTATTTTCTAGTCCCGATATAAGTTGCAAGCCGGTGAATATTTAATAAGTCAGATGAAACTAACAAATTGTTTAATTTACCTTCACAAATGACTTGTGTTAGTTTCAATGAATCCGCACGCTATTTTAATTGAGGAAACAATGGATTCCCGTGTTCACTGGAGCATGAGGCAGACAAAACAATATCTTTGCAGACATAACATAACTGTTGAATTGCATTGGAACGATAATTATTAAACATAATATTGAACTGACAAAACTTCACAACCTGTGTATTCTAACTTATATCACTAGAAATGAACCTTTTTTGTTCATTCTTGTTTTGTTCAGCTTTTATAAAATATTCAGGCATGAGGTGGTTTACTGTCTTTTAGCCATGACCTTGAACAACTCAGAAGACTGGCTCAGACTTGAGTTATCACAGACATGTTAACAAATGTACAGTCGAACCTCCTTTTGTGGCTTCCTATCGCAAGCTACCACCTCCCGTAAGCAACCATGTTTCCAAACTACCAAAATTTTCCCAGTCAAATCCCTGCAATATGGACCTCTTGTGAATTTTGTCTATTGTTTTTAACCTCAACTAAGCGACCACTTGTCACTTAACCCTATCCCTCCAGGGCAGCAAAAATTGTTTTCACTCTCTTGGCAAACACCAGAGATGTAAATGCCCGCAAATGGATGTTTTTCCTGTAGATGTTGTGGTTCAATTTACTCTTGGTTTCAAAAATTTTCTCCCTTTATTTGAAACTAATTGTAATACATTACCACACATTACCATACCCAGAAACAAAAGGAAGAAAAATTTTAAACCAAGATTAAATTGAACCACGAACATAGACACACACATTATTACTTTTTATCTGGAGAATACGTGCTTGACTCTTTCAATTAAATAATTTGTGGTCATAGAATTAAAAAGACCCCCGAGATGTAAATGCCTTATAAGTTATAGTACACTTACGCTGCATTTACGGGAAAGCCAGCATGAGTTAATCCCAGGAAGTTTCCTCCAGGAGCAAATTGTTATTGCTGTTTACATGTGGTTTCCTGGGACAAATGAAAACAGTCTCACCCTGGGACCAAATGTTCACTTTTAAAAGTTTTATGTTTCATCCTGGGAAGACTGTTTACGTGGAATTTGTGGTCACTTTTCACCCCTGGATGAAATTTCATCCCGGTGCTGAAGACGGGGATGAAATCATCCGGAATGAACAAATTTCACCCGAGGATCATGTAAACACCAAGAAGTATGAACCAGACACCAGGATGGAACTCAATTTGGATGCAATCTTTTAATTTAATTGTCAACATGTTCTCTTTTTTGTCCAAGTCATATCCAAGGATCTTGGTCTTTGATTTCAGTGAAGCTATCAAATTCTTGTTGTCTCCAGAGTTCAGAATAAGGAGTACATCTCTGATATTGCCTCATGCTAAAGACCCAAAGTGTAGACTCACCCCCTTGTGGTCTGAACTCCTATACAGTACTTGACCACCTCCCTATCTTGGACATTTTGAGTGGATGCTTAGGGGAGGGCCAACTGTATTCAGTTTTTGAGTGAATGTACATGTACAGTCAAACTTCTAGTTGCGGAGACCTCCTGTAAGCAGACACCTCTTATAAGCAGACACCAACAAACCACAGTCCCATTGATTTCTCCACTGAAACCTTCATTTATAACCTGTAATTGGAGTCAACTCTCTTAACCCTTTCCTCCCTAAGAGTGACTTACAGATTTTACTCTGTTGAATGCCAAATGATTTTACTCGTCAAAAACTATCTCCCTTAACCATTTCCTCCCTAAGAGTGACTTACAGATTTTACTCTGTCGAATGCCAGATGATTTTACTCGTCAAAAACTATCTCCCTTAACCCTTTCCTCCCTAAGAGTGACTTGTAGATTTTACTCTCAGTTGAATGCCAGATGATTTTACTCGTCAAAAATTATCTCCCTTAACCCTTTCCTCCTTAACCCATTGATTCCTACACGGGCTGAAACCGGCCGCACAGGACAAATATTGCCTTAACTGTTAGTTGTGAGCACAAAATGGAATGTACATCCTTTAAATTTGGATATCTAATAAACGCAAGAAACGTAGCGATTTTTACCAAATATGGCCTTTTGAGTTTGGACAAGAACAAAACTGACCATTTTTATGTTTTTTAAAGAAATCATCATCGAAAAACCAAACTTCAACCATCATAAAAAAAAATTCAGTCCTTGTTCTACCTTTTTTTGTTCATATTCTTCTCTCGAGCACATATACAGCGTTTTGTTCCAGTGCATTTGGGCTTCTTGCCATTTTCAACATCTCGACTGCATTGCATGCTGGGAAATAACGAGAATTTTTGACAACGCCCGTTCCTTCCCCCAATTCTTTCACATATAAACTAAGTCTACAGCCACTCCGACCTACCACCAAAAATTCCTGCTTGTGGTCATCTTCAGTGCTCACAAATTTCAAAACATGCGGCAGTAGTTCGAGAAATTCATCAGTAGACGAGTCCCAAAGGTACTAAGTGTCTGACCGGCCAAATTCCCAGTTCATCGAGTAACAGGCCAAATTCAACAACAAAGTACATCACCTAGCTCGATTCTTTGAGAAAGTGGACTCTTAGCTACTGTCACGCTTAATGATGCTCATCAGGCAGCCACTAAAGATGAAAAATGGCTGTAAACTTAGCAAAAATCGCAAGCAAAATGAACTTGGGCCATTCTTGTAGCTCCGCCGATGAAAAATAGCTATGTCAGAATGATGTTTTCAGAAACCTTGAGCCTCCAGTGCCTTAGGACAGCACCACTTTTCCATGGTAGTTTCAAATAAAGAGTCACGAATGCTATGGATCTTTTATAGGTGGAAAATCACACTGAAAACGTAAAAACGGCTAGGAGCCAATGGGTTAAGAGTGACTTATGGATTTTACTCTGTTGAATGCCAGGCAATTTTAGTGGTCAAAGGGAGACCCCTTAGGGGTTAAAAGGTTAAGTATGCTCCTCCCAAGGGTGTTCCATTAGGGAGGTTTGACTGTATATGCCACATAATTATGTAGCTTTCGCTTTTCACCAAGGCTGTTTCAAATTTTAATTACTAAATAGGTATAATTGAACTGCAGATTAAAACAGGCTTTATTTTTGCACTACTGTTTAACTGGTGTTGATAACTGCGACAATAACTTGCATCTTCATTCATTAATTGACAGTTCAATTATATGATTTTCATATATTCATCTGCATTATTCATCACACATGGGTATATTACGAACCAACAAAAAATGACCAGCTCATAGTTAGTTTTTTAGCTTAGTTGGTAGAGCGCTGCACTGGTATTGCAGAGGTTGTGGGTTTTGACTCCTATACAAGCCTGAAATTTTTTTCAGGCTTTATTTTCTCTATTGTTGTGTCTTTATTAATGTATCTTGTAGCCTGGGTTTGTCAATAGCTATGCAACTATGGATGTGATTTATCAAATTCACCATCTCTCTTAACTCTCATTGCTGATGTACATGCCATCTGTTGACATTCAGATCCTAGCAGCCATCATCTGTCCCACAACCGAGCTAGTAAGGGGCATGGGTCTATTCCTTACATGACGTCACAAACTGATTTGCATCACATTAAGTCTTTGTAAACGTGCATACAAAACAGTTTGTGACGTCATGTGAGGAACAGACCCATGCCCCTTACTTGCTTTGTCGTGGGACAGTTGATGGCTAGATATTGTAACTTTTACAGCCTATAAAAAGTCAATATTTGGTTTAGAAGGTGCAAAATGGTGCAATACATTTTGAGCGGGTGCAAAGTTTTATTTAAGCAAAAAAAAAAAAAATTGTGGTTAGGGGCACTTTTAAAGAAGAGTAGGTTTTGCTTGCCACAAGCATGAGGGTCTACTATAGAAGTGGCCAAGAAGTGGCCAATATATTGTTATGGTTAAATGCAATTTAACTTACCAGTAGTTAACAACAAGGAGCTAGAAGCATTTTTTTTATTGGCGTTAGTAGTGTCTTGCCTTTTTTTGTTGGGGATAGTGGTTAGCGTTTCTAGAGTGTTGGCGTTGGGATATCCAGGCATTCTCCCAGTATGTGTTCCACTGTAGGCGGCCAGCGGTCTTCTCTGCCACTCAGGTGCGCATTACATCATGCTCGTATTACAGCTTGTGCTCGTGCATGGCGTTGTACCAGTTGGGTGTTTGTTCGTTTGCTTGCGATTTTTCCCTTCCCACCCATCCCCTTAGATGGTAAAATATATATATCTGTTGTTTATTGGCCTTGTTACTATTTATTATCCAAGTTTTTCCACTGAAATTCTCATTTTAGTATGATTGGTGCCCAGTGGTTTCAATAAGCACAGACGTCCGATTAAAAGCGTTGGCTACTTCGATCAGAGACGTCGGCTACTTTTTCCCTAAATTGAAGTAATTAAAGAATGATTCTTTATTTTTTCTTTAATACCGTCGCCTACTCTACTCGAACTTGCTGACTACTTAAAATTTATTTGAAACCCCTTGGGTGCCTGGGTTCTCTGCAGGTTTGGGGGCTCATGGCTGGGTTGTGGGCAGTGCCTGCCATCTGGGTGGCCTTACATTCTGGGGCTGGGGCTGCAAGGCAAGTGTTGGTTTTGTTTGTCCTGGGCACCTAACCTCCATTTTTGCGACGATCTTGTTAACCTCTATTTGCATCACTGTAGTAAGGATAATTAGATGTGATTTCTGCTTACTGATGAAAGTTTTGAATTTTTTTATATTATGTCATTTGTAGGGATCAAACACGAAGTCAGATATACACCGTCATCATTGATTTACGTGGCTCTTCTTGGAAATCTGTGAAACCCCTGCTGAGGACATTACAGGTGAGCCAGAGGCCTATGGCAAAAGGGTGAATCCAAGCCTTTAAATCGCAAAAGCACAGAACTTCATTATGCCAACATAGACTGAGTTTAGAAAGATTTTGGATTTCAAGGCCAACCCCTTCAGGGTTCCAAATAAGATTTTACGGCAGGGTGTCAACAAGGAATTCTACATGTAACAGGTCAAATTCCCACTGCCCCCACCAAACCATTTTGAATTTCTTTTAAGTTGTCGGGTCATGTGGCTGACCTTGTAGGGTTGTTGACCTGAGACCCCCCCTCTTACCTTGAACATACACTGCCCCTTTTTTGGGGGTGGGGGATGGGGACAAGGTAGCGTGGTCAAGTGGTTCAGGCTCTGGGCTTGTAATCTGGAGGTCTCGGGTTCAAGTCCCTCTTTGACCACTAGCTGGAGATATTTCATGGTAGTCTCTATTTCAACTTCTCAGTAACACTTATGAAATGCCAGCTGAGCTGCCTCGTGCCAGTTGGGATTTTTAACGTTGTTAAATGTTATAATTATTATTTGGAAATTAATATTTGTTTCTGCATGATATTGGTATCATTATCCTGAAAAACCCTGAAAAACCCCCTATCTATTAGGGGGTAGGTCCTTTACTGCCTATAAAAAGTCAAGATTTGGTTTAAAAGTTGCCAAATGCACAGTGCATTTTGAATAGATGCAAAGATTTATGTTATTAAAAAAAAGTATTTGGGGATTATGGGGACTTTAAAGGCTCTTCCTTCTTGAGGGGGATATTTTGAAATTAACAGTTTCTTTGCTCACTTACTATTGGGGTTTTCTTGATTAGTCTACTTTTAAGATAGAACTCAGTGGTTCAATTATTTTTCCAGCATTCATTCAGTGCTTATTCTTAACTAATGTAATAGAAGACAGCTTCATTGCTTCTATCATTCTATGTACTGATGCCAAGTCATTGAAAAGATGATTGACCATTGCACTAGTCAACAAGTGTTTCTGCTTGCCTTGGTAAAAACATTTTTACTGCTTAAGATGCAGTAAGTCGCCGAAGAGACTTTTTAGTCAAGCTTTACCCTGCTTTCAAGCAAATTGGCTTATGTGGATACAGTTGTTCATATACAAGGAAATTAGTGAAACTTTACGGAAACCTGTTGGTATGCCTGTTGGTATCACTCTAATGGTGCCTTTCTCTAAGTAGCTGTATGCTACTGCCACAGCAATGCTCATGGAGCTGGTGGTCACTGAACTGTTAGACAGAGTGTTACTAGTATGTATTTATACCGGCTGGAATCTACAGTACTTTAGGTTACTTACTGAGAGAGAAAGTTTTGTCCTGCAGGACACTGTCCCTGATAGAGTACATGATGTGTATATCATAAAGCCTGATGCATTCTGGGAAAAGCGACGTTCAGGAACTGGACTCAAAAAAGAACAATCCAGTGTTGTCTTTGAGGTAAATATCTGCATGTGTGTCTGAGAGCAAACTGGGTGCATGTTACCTGATATTTGTTTTGTAGGAATTTTAAAATGCAAAGTACAGAAGTTCTCTCAGTTTTGTGTCCACTGTCATTTAAACAATTCACTCTGCTCACTGACCACTCTTTTTCTCAGTAAAAATTGTTTTGAAATTTCCTGTAGGTGATCACTCAGGCTACATCCAGTTGCAATCCCCTTCAGGATTGACATGTGAAGTTTTTCTTTATTTTGAAGCTATCTTAAGCCACTACCACAGACAGACTTATTGTAATCAGTTAACCCCATGTACATTAAAAGTATGCTTAACTCACACTTAAATAATAACTTGTTTAGTTTTCACTATTGCGAGTAGTTTTTTGCTTATTTAAGTTGATCATTTTTTTTGCTGTAATATATCTTCTATATCTAGGAAAAAAAAGGTTGTTGTTGTTGTTACTTAACTTTCTATGCTGAACTTTACAAGGCAGTACAGTAGAACAGAACTGTTGTATCAATAGCACTGTGCCTGGTCTGGTCAAAAAAGTCCCATAAAAATAAAAATAATGAGGGTAACACTTAACAGTCTTTGACTGACAACCTTGAAATACCGGATCGAATTGGAATTTGGAAATGTTGACTTTTGAGGAGCGGGGAAAACCGGAGAACTCGGAGAAAAACCTCTCAGAGCAGAGTAGAGAACCAACAACAAACTCAACCCACATAAGATGCCGAGTCCGGGAATCAAACCCAGGCCACATTGGTGGGAGGCGAGTGCTCTCACCACTACACCATCCCTGCTCCCCCATGTGGTGACTCATGCAAATGTATTCTTATATTCATTTGTATTGGACTGTATTTTGCAGACAACGCTACTGTCATCAACCAGTAAACTTCACCAGTTTGCTGAAGACAGTCAACTCACTCAAGAACTGGGTGGCACATTACCATATGACCACAACAGATGGATTGACAACAGATTGGTAGGAGACATAATGTATTACGGAATGCAGGTTCAATTGTATGCTTGCCATGGAAAGAATAATAATTATTAAAATGTGGTTAACATTAAATTGCTTTCTGAAGGAATATTGTGAGGCTAGGCTACACCCTTGCAAATATGATGTAATTTTCTTATTGACACTAATTTTACATTTTGATGTTTTCTATTGTAAAGACTTAACACTGAGATATAATACCATATTACAGTACACATAAAATGCAGGGGTTTCATTAGAAGCCGGCAACCAGCGACAATTGCCACCTACTTTGTCAGAATTTACCTCTTACCGCCACCTACTTTGTCTGTATTTTAACTCAAATTATTTATAAAAAAGTCTTCAGGTTGCCACCTACTTTAGTTAGGTCAGACTGCTATTTCAAAACTTATTGAAACCCCAGAAAATGCACTCATTACTTCACATCCAGACTTCACAGTTTTGTTTTCTGCTATTGTGATGTTTCATAGACATAAAAATTTACTCCATCTTGAGCGTCTTTCTCTTTGCCTGTATGTTTAAGTGGCTACCAGAAAACTGTTAGGGGTATATACCGAATGTGGGTGCATCTTATCTGATACCTAATGTTGTGTGTAACCTCCTTGTCCCTTCATGGTGAATGTACTGTGATGGAGTCTTAGTCATTTTATGCTGGGTTCCCTGTGATGGACTAGTGTACCGTCTACATTCCTAGTCACTTCTTGCTGGGTGCACAGTGATGTACTAGTGTCCCATCTATGCTCTTAGTCACTTTATGCTGGGTGTCCTTTGAAGGACTAGTGTCCCATCCATGCTTTTAACCACTTTATGCTGGTGTTCTGTGAGGGAGTCGTGATAATGCAAGTTTCTTTATATGCCTGTATGATCTGTGTCTCCAGTAAAATATGTCTTCTTTACATCTTACTTCAAACCATACTCTTGTGATTCCAGGAAATTGACCAGCTGTCAGATGAAGCCATCTCCTTGAATGAAAAGTTTGATGAACTGGAACAACACCTTGACACTCATCAACTTGGGAGCAACATTCCGGAGACAGAAGACCTCATACAACATCATGAAGCTGAGAGAGCAGTGCTAGATAATGTTGCACAACCACTCATCCAGAGAGGAGAGCATTTAATCAGTGCAATAAAAGCAAATGAGCCCCCCATTCCTCCAAGCCAAAATTTTCCTGGAAGTCCAGCATCTATGCCGAGTCAAGAGCGCCAGCAGTTGGAGAGCATCGTAGCACTGTTGACGCATAGGTGTAATCAGCTTTTGGACATGTGGGAAAAACGGTGGAAGGAGCTAATGCAGTGTATGGATCTGCGGCAGTTTGAAGCAGGTTATCAGAAGGTAGCTGAATGCAAGCTGTAACTTTGATTTACCCATCTGTGCATTCATCTATCCTTTGGTGCATCATTTGTTCTCACCTTTGTCTAGAGTAGTCAGCTGTCAGTAAAAATCAAGCTCTGCTCCATGAGATCATCCAATAGACCTTATTCGTGTTCTCCGTAATGAGCTGGAACTAGCGTGCACACGAGGCTTAAACGGGGGAATCTTTTCATATGTAAATGTATTCCCCCACAAGAGCCTCGACTTCATGCTAGACCCAGTTCATTACCGAAAATACGAATGCGATTTGTTTCTCTGCTTGATAGTTCTTTCCAGGGGATACCATTGTTTTTAAATGACTGGTTTCTTTCCAATCCCAGACATCGATTTCAAAATTTTCTGTCCATTGTATTTGCCTCTCTGTTTATAATAAAAAGTTCTGTAAGAAAAAAATGACTAAGGAAGTACGTTTTATAGGCAAACCATGAACGGTCTAACGATTCTCTCCTCCGTTTCTGTTTGGCCTGAGTCACATCTATCGCAGGCAAGTCTCTTAATCTCAAAATGTTAAATCAGTGGAAATTTTTTAATTTTTTTGTCTTGCAGGTTATTGACTGGGTTCTTGGGCCAGGAGAACGTTATTTATCCACATCAAAAGACATTGGAGACTCTGTTATCACCTGTGAGATTTTAAGGAAAGAACATGAAGAATTTGAGATGAATGCAAGGGTTAGAAGACATTCCTATATATTTTGTCATAAAATTGTAATCAAATAACATGTGGTTTCCACACACGTTTGATACATCACATTAAATTTCAATGGCGTTTCGGTAGGAAAATGGTGGCTCACTTGAGAGAGTATTGCGAGAGGAAATTACGTGTACTTTATTTAGCAACAAACGTCGACAAAATTGGTCTTACAATCAATTTCAACACTTGTTATCTGAAACAAAATGAACATGTTAACACTGGATCGTAACGCGATGCTAGATTTCGTCCAATGAAAATTCAAATGACTATTCATAGTCTTGTAAGGCCGTTAAATTTGAATTTTTTATTGATTCACTTCACTATATACGTACAATCAATATCAGTAAAGGAATACGGTAATAAGAGCTGTTAATAGTAGAGAAAGGGCAAGGTATAGTAAACTAATTAGGTGCCCTTCGTCGCCTTAAACATATTTAAGATTGAGACTGAGTAGATTAAAAAAGAACAAAGTACACGCACCAAATCCAAAGACAAAGATAGAATGATATAATAGCGAGAAATAAAGGAGATAATTTCGAGTAAGATTGCGTTATGACTCAAATTGGGGATGGTTGTGTCTGACTTCAGGATAGTTCTGTCTCAACATAGGGCGTGTTGTCTTGCGTTAGGGGCGTTGTACCACACATAAGGGGGAGGTATGTGTCAAGCTATAGGGCGTTAGGTCTGGAGTTAAAGACGGCGTATCTCAACTTTTTTTTGGGAGGGGGGGGGTGGGGGTGGGGGGTAATTTCTCAAGTTAGCGAAGTTAAGGCTAGGAGCTGTTATGCCATACGTTCCGGAACGTTGAATTTCTTCTAGGGGGAGTTTTGGTTTATATTGGGGGATGTTTACTTAGGCCAGGGGACGTTTTAGCTCAAAGTAGGTAGCTTCACTACTAATGGGAAATTTTGCCTCTTGTTAAATACTGCTGTGGGTGGAGCATTTATCTCGGTTGGAGAGCATCATATCCAAGGCTGCCGGGTTATGTTTACTGGCTGAGCGTTATATTCTGACCCGTTACCGCTCCTTTTTCATTTTAGGAGGTTATAAACCACTTCGCCCAGGTGCGTGAGCTGGCCAAGAAAATGCTCCAAGAGAACCATTACGCCTCCAAAGATATCAAAACCCAAAAGGAATTTCTGGACAGAGGTTGTCGAAGCTTTGCCATGCGCATGAACAGGAGACGAGACATCATTCTGACGTCACTGAAGTTCCACAAGAGTGCTGGAGATGTAAGGGGGTTATTAGTTGAAATAGTTTTTTTCTTGCGCAGACGGACAGATTATCGCTGCTTCGCCTAGAACTCGTTACCCTGGTTTCGAAGGTATTCTTCCCAGGCCAGGTTATCAACTCGTTTATTAAACAATACCGTCGTTTTTTGGGAACGGGAAAGGTTTTCTTCCTCAAGAAACGTAACCCGAGAAGCTTGTCTGTGGAAAAAGACGGAAGAATTTAAGCTCTCGGACCTGGGCCCGGTTGTTCGAAAGGCGATTAACGCTAAGCCAGGTAAGGATTATCCCAAAGGTTTTGTAAATCCAACTTAACCCTTAGAGTTAAGTTAAATTCCAGTCAAAACTTAAGGGGGGGGGGGGGGGGGAAATCTTTTGGAACTGTTTTATTGAAGAGTAACTATACTGGACTCAAAGTTCACTCTAACCCGGGATTAGCTTAATCATGCTTTGAACAACTGGGCCCAACGTATCAACTCATTTAGTAAACAATAGTTTTCGGAAACCATTTCATATTTTGAAAAATTCATTTTGAACATTCACACGGAACAGATAATTCGGATACCCCTGGGTAAAAAAGTTAGTTAACGAATTTCTTTTTACGGACTACTTTTACCTAGACGAACTACCGATACTCCTGGCATCGAACCATTTACCAACCATCGTTCTTCCCCAGGACTACTCTCGCCCGTAAACGTACTTCGGGGGTAGCAAGGGTTCTCGGATGCTTCCAGGCCATGGGTTCACACCGTTAACTATGGTTTGTTCTTTGTTTTGCTTCAGTGCTCCGTTCATTTAGACGACTTGTTTGAGCTCCTGTGCTCTGACTCTGTTCTCCTGTACGACTACGAAACCGCAGAGAGTATGCTGAGAACACTGGAAGAGAAGGCTGAAGGTAAGTTATGAATGGTCTAGAACCTACTCCTACGTCTTATTGATATACTGCTGTCTAGTGCATGAAGCAAATACGAAAGAAATTCAAGTTTAATGAGAGTCTTTATGTAATAGATAAAATGTGAGCGGGAGACCTTTATGGGCATTTAAAATGGCGAGCTGTTTTAAAGCCCATAAAGGTCGGACGCGAATATTTTGTCTCACTTGTGAAATGAAACTATAGATTGTGTTTGTTGTGTTTGTCATGTTAATCAGTAGATACCTGTATCAAATTTAATGCAAACTAGTTAGCTGAGCAGGACTCTTTTATGAAAGTTAATTATCTGTTTGGGGTTTTGTGACGAACAAAGCGCGCTGGGTTCCCTGGGTACAACGAAAAAGGCACAAACACGCCCCTTCCCACGAACACAAAAGAACTCTAGGCCAAAAATAACCGGAAAAAAAAGTACATTTAATAAAGATATAGACATATAATATTAAAAGTGAACTCCTAAAGAAGTCTAAAGAAGTCCTAAAGAGGTCCTAAGATTACGAAGAGAAAACTAGCACTAAATTAAATGGAGAAAAAAAAACGGTATACGGAATACTAATTTAATCCTAAATAGCTCCTAACTAAAGATAAGCTTGTATACTATAGCTTATTAAATAATTAATTTCAATTGCTAAGGCAACGTAACTACTAAAGATAATAGTAATAAATTATATGAATAGTTTAAGTAAAACTACGTACTAAATAATATCCTACTATTAAATCTAAGTATTTACAGAAATATTTATACTGTATAATGTTTCACTCAGTTCTGTTCTTTTCTGTCCTTTTCCTTTTGACCACTCCTTCCTGACTCGCAACCGCACCGACAACCAGACACTATAAACTAACCGCAACTTTCCCGTATGACCTCTCCTTAAACTTCTTCGCAAACTCCCTCTTCTACAAGCTCCAATTTCGTTCTTTGCTGCACAGTACTGCTCCTTGCTGTCCTTCCGAACTTTCCACAGACGCCAAGGACACTCTTCAGTTCACTCGTCCGCCGTGAAGAAAACTTTCTAACAGAGTACTGCGACTCTTCTCTGCACCACACTGGCTTAGGCGGCACCCGACTAGTGAATCTTATCCGCGAACAATGACTCGCCCCTGCTATCGACTTTTAGCAGTGAATAACTCTCCTTCACTTTTTTCTCCTTCCTTAACTTCCTCTCCGCAATCCAAACCCTTTACCTTCGTGCGTTACACGCACTAGACAGAACCTTCCACCTTCTTACATTCTTGATCTTGGTCTTTTATATGATCTGGTTACGTTACACAAATACTTTCATGACAAGATTAAATAACATGCCCCTGATTACTACAAATACGTACTCAAGGGACTAATTCCAACATTGCAATAACTAAAGAAAACGGTAAGCAATTAGATAAAAAAAATTAACACACAGGGTTACGTAACGTATAACAGCTATGTACAGAAATGTAAGTTAATTAAACAGAACTAATGAAGCTTAAAAAAAAAGGGAAAAATCCGTGACACCTCCCCCCTAACCATGTCTATTGTTGGGGAGGAACGACGACAGGTTTAGAGAGGTATACATGTGACTCAAATACTACCCGTAGGTTGGTCATCTCTTATGAATTATTCATTAATTTAACAAATCTGACATAGACACAGCTAGACTTTACGTCCGATTTTCTGGGCCAAAATAACCCAAAATCTAAATATTAGTGTAAGAATGGATAGATATTTTCGAAGCCGTTCAATAAATTGACATTTCGTGTTTTGTCAAGTTTTAAAAACACTCGGCTGCGCCTCGTGTTTGTAACTTGATAAAACACTCCTGCTCATTTATTGAACATTTTTTGGTAGTTTATCTTTAAGCCAATCAATATCTGAATTTTGGATCGCAAATTTGTTCTTGAGAGTGGAAACGTATGTAGTTTGACCTTTCGCGGTATTTATGGCGAAATCCCAAAACCTGGATAAATGAGATGGGGAAATGAGATGGTCAAGTTGAACGTAAAGGTGATGTTACACGATCCGATTTTTAACGCAACATTGTCGCGTTAAAAATCAATGTTACACGGTGCACACGGCGATTTTCCCTTTCAAAAACCTGCAACATTGTCGCCTGAATCTTGTTGCAGTGGTGCGTGTAGCACCCCCGCCGTTGACTTTTAACACAACATCGTCCCAGAAGGCACCAGAATGCACTCATTGTCCGCCATATTGTCGAATAGAAGACTGGGCTCAAACGTTGCGGACAATGTTGCGTTAAAAATCGTCTTGTGTAACATATCGTTTCCGAACATAGCCGCAACAAAGTTGCGTTAGAAGTTGTCTCGTGTAACATGGATAAAAATTCGGGGTTAAAAATCGGCTCATATAACATCATTTTTAAATGTAGCCTCAACGTAGATTTTATTGCAAACCAAAAGAACAGTTCACCGGTCAGTTTCTCGAACATAGAAGTTCTCTTTTCACTCCATATCCGCTTTAACTCGGAAAACTCGTATTGGAAAGTTCAAGCTTGCATGTGTGAACTTCGCAACGATACAGAGGCATTGTTACAGGAATTTTGATGTTTGCCTTGTTGTTTTTGTTTTTGCACACTTCGGAAAAACTGAAGAAATTAAAGGAATTGGCCAGTTTTTCAAATTACAACCCGTTTGCGTCGACCGGTTGGCTCAGTGGTAGAGCACCGGACTAGCGTGCGGAAGGTCGCGGGTTCAAAGCCCGCCCGGACCAACACTCAGGGTCTTAAAATAATTGAGGAGAAAGTGCTGCCTTTGTCATAACATCTGCAAATGGTAAGACTTTCTAGTCTTCTCGGATAAGGACGATAAACCGTAGGCGCCGTCTCGCAACTCTTCATAATTGATTCTGTGGGACGTAAAAGAACCCACACACTGTTCGAAAAGAGTAGGGGGACGTAGTTCCCGGTGTGGTGGTCTATCTCTCATCTGATGGTTAAACGCTCGGAGATATTAGCTGCACAAGCTACTCTAAAATCCGAGGATAAATAAAGTAATGTAATGTATGTATGTAGCCCTCCACAGCCAATGATAGTAAACATCATTATAAAGCAACTGTTACTAATAACGGACTCCTTTACAAAACAAGACAGCTAGCAAACGTGTTTCTATTTTCACTTTCAGCCGTAGCCGTGTCCTCTGAGGAAACTCTGCGAGATGCGCTAGCCGCGCAGGAACTGATGGCCAGTTCCGTTGTGGACATGCGCGGTGATGATGTCACTCCGGACTACAGCAGGGGTATTGCGCATGTGCGACTGACGCTGGACGAACTCAGAGAACGGAAGCTGCGCACGGACGAACTCAGTGATGTGCGTAGAATCAAACTCCAACAGCTGCTGCAGCTCCGGCAAAGCGAGCGAGACGCTGAACAGGTACAAATATGTCAACAATAACAACGATCATCTCGTTTACTTTGACAATGACGACTGCAGTGGTGAACTAAATAACCCCAAATTATTTTTTGAATTCAAATAGTACTTTGCACCTATTTTAAAACCATTTAGACTTTATTTCTAGTTTTAGACTTTTTACGGGAAAATAAGCATCATCTGGTACACAAACGAGTCAGAAGGGCGTGGGTCTATTCCTGGTTTGACGACACAAACTGCTTTGCATGCATGTTTACAGACTTACCACGATGCAAATCAGTTTGTGACGTCAAATCAGGAATAAACCCATGTTCCTTATTAGCTCGCTCGTGTGACAGATGATGGCTTGATTACGTAATAGGCACAAAAAGGCATAGATACGTTCATAACGGGTGCAAAGATATATTTTAGCGAAACAAAAGGAGAGATTACACATACACTAACTACAAAGAAGCCGAATGAAGGCGAAATTCACAGTCACAGTTGGATTGTCGACTTCAACATAGTCCTCCCTATCTGAAAGCGCCTCAAACGAAAATCCGCGATTTTTTTCCTGTAAGGTTGACTTAAGGCATCTCTTCAGTTGGAGGAAATGTGGTTTCATATTTTCCCTCCAGTTCTGGAAAATGAGCGTTTGAAAATTTGCCAGCTTAGATTCTTTCTGGTGGTAATTATCTTGATCTTTTATCGACTCTGATACTCTCACGTCATTCTCAAGTTCTCTTGTTGGCAGTCATATGCTCTCGTTAACTCTCTCTATACTCTCACTCGTTCTAGAAGAGCTTTAAGGTTAGCTCAGTGGTAGAGCACCGAACTAGCGTGCGGGAGGTCGGTGGTTCAAACCCCGGCCGGACCAACACTCAGGGTCTTTACATTGAGGAGATAGTGCTGCCTTTGTAATAACATCTGCAAATGGTTAGACTTTCTAGTCTTCTCGGATAAGGACGATAAACCGTAGGCCCCGTCTCACAATTCTTCATAATTGATTCTGTGGGACGTAAAAGAACCCACACACTGTTCGAAAAGAGTAGGGGACGTAGTTCCCGGTGTGATGGTCTATCTCTCTCTGATGATTAAATGCTCGGAGATATTAGCTGCACAAGCTACTCTAAAATCCGAGGGTAAATAATGTGATGATGATGATGATGCACCTGAGACCCCAAGACGCAAAACGCCTGTTGAGCCTACCGAAGTTAAATATCGGTTTGGCTCGCCTGTTCCAGGCTTTCGGTTCGGAAATGAAGCGAAAGAGCGAACAGGTGAAGGATAAAACGAGTAGGGACTGGGGAGAAATAAAGCTCTGGTCCAGGCTTTCTCTTTGTTTGAGAACCGGAAAACCAGAAACAAGCTACTTTTGGCTCGTTTTTACTTGTATAAGTTACAAACTTTGTTATGCTTTGAGCACTGATCATCATGAATTGCTGATTCTCGTTCGTTAAATCTTCTCAGGCAACAGCGTGGATAAGCCAGCTGCGAGACGCCACGGAACACAACCTGGGAGATGTGGGGCGCAATTCTGAGGACGTTGAGGCACTGCAACAGGAACACGAGAAACTGGAGGCCACTGCTAGGGTAAGATGGGTGGGGTGGGCAGGGGGAATGGTTGAGATAGGTAAGGGTAAGATGGGTGGGGTGGGCAGGGGGAAATGGTTGAGATAGGTAAGGGTAAGATGGGTGGGGTGGGCAGGGGGAATGGTTGAGATAGGTAAGGGGAAGATAGGTGGGGTGGGCAGGGGGAATGGTTGAGATAGGTAAGGGGAAGATGGGTGGGGTGGGCAGGGGGAATGGTTGAGATAGGTAAGGGGAAGATAGGTGGGGTGGGGTGATTAAGAGGGAGATGGTTGGGCTGGCTTCTCTGTAATTGCCCCCCCCCCCCCCCCCCGCAATTGTTGCCCCTAAATTATTCCCTATTTTGAAGCTTGTATATATGTAGAAGAAAAATATCCCACGGGTAATCTTCGAGGATATAGGGTATTTTTACTATTTTGAAAGTTTACTTCTTCACATTGTTTGGAGAATTCACACCAAGGATAAAATTGAACCACAACAAATACATTAATAGGGTTTCGCTGGGGCAACCGCATGACCAATCTCCATGCTCCAGATCACATCGTTACAACAATCACCCCACGTAATAGTATATATATATATATATATATATATATATATATATATATATATATATATATATAATAATGTCAAAAACATCCACTGTCGTGGTTGTGTCTCCAGACGAATTAAAATAATAGCCAAGAACTGGAAAATACGACTTTGCCAATATTTCGTCTTTATTAAAAGACTTCATCAATATATATATATATATATATATATATATATATAGATAATAGTATATATATATATATATAGAGAGAGAGAGAGACAAGGTTATATATATAGAGAGACAAGGTATATATATATAGAGAGACAAGGAGTATATATATAGAGAGACAAGGTTACTGTACTATATATATATATATATATATATATATATATATGATAATCTCAAGCATCAAAAATGTATTTATACTGTTTCCCGTTTCATCTTAAGCCCCTTGTGCCTCTAGTGAATTCTTACATTAAAGATACCAATGATTTTCTTAGGAAGGTCATTAATATGGGAAAACTACCAGAGGGGTCCATCCTCGTAACCATCGACGTGGTTGGTCTATATCCTCATATCCCGCACGAGGAGGGGCTCCAAGCCATACGGGAAGCTCTAGATGGTAGGCTGGATGTTACTATTCCCACGGAGAGAATTGTTGAATTAGCGGCATTAGTTTTAAGTAACAACAACTTTGAATTTAATGGTGAGAATTATTTACAGAAGTTGGGAACAGCTATAGGCACCAGGATGGCTCCATCATATGCGAACTTGTTTATGGACAGATTAGAGAGAAGCCTTCTTGATGGATATCACACGAAACCTTACACCTGGTTTAGGTTCATTGATGACATTTTTATGGTTTGGACAGCTGGAGAAGAAGAACTCAAGAACTTTTTAGAGTATCTAAATAGTGCGCATGACACTATCAAGTTTACTTGGGAGTGGTCTATGGACAGGGTAAACTTTCTTGATGTAAAGGTGATCAATAGTAATGGCATTCTAACGACAGATTTGTACGTGAAACCCACGGATAAACATCAATACCTCGACTTTAGATCTTGTCACCCGAGGGGGTGTAAGGAAGGAATTCCTTATTCCCAGGCTCTGAGACTGAGGAGAATTTGTTCGTCGGATAAGATATTCGACAACCGGGCTGCTGAATTAATTGGTTATTTAGTGGCTAGAGGGTACGATGAGAGATTTGTACGTCGACAAATTCGAAGGGCTAAGAGGATTAACAGAAATGAAGCACTAACGCCGGCTCAAGAAAGAAAGAAAAATAACAGGACGCCGTTTGTTGTGACTTACCACCCTGGATTGCCGAATATAGGGGGAATACTTCGAGATCTGCATCCCTTACTACATATGTCTGACAGATGTAAGAAGGCCATTAAAGAATGTCCTATGGTGGCATTTCGTCGCCCTAAAAGCTTAAAGGATTATCTTGTGAATGCTAGAATACGACCTGACAACAATAATTCTGTGCCAGGAAATTATCGTTGTTCTTCTACGCGCTGCGAAATTTGTAGAAATAAGAACTATCTGAACATCGGAAATACGTTCGTCAGCAACACCACTGGAAAATCATACAACATTAACTATAACCTAGACTGTAACAGTAGCAGTGTTATCTATTTGCTAAGTTGCAAGATTTGTGGTAAACAATATGTGGGATCAACAGTTACTAAATTTAGGCTTAGATTTAATAACCATAGAAGTAGATTGAGGGGACATTCAAGGTTGGAACCAGGAGATAGGGCCAGCGATGATTTAATCTACAAGCACTTTTTTACAGAGGGCCACAATGGTTTGGACGATGTCTCAGTTCAAATAATTGATAAAGTTTATGGTAGTGTAGACAATTTGCTGGAGAAAGAGGGCCAATGGGCATACAGATTGAGAACAATAGCGCCGGAGGGTCTTAACGAAAGTGACTTTTTTTATTGTCAGAACCGCAGAAGTCGCGCCCGTAATTAATTTCTTGTCAGGCTTTTCTAGTGCACGCGCCTATTATTACCGTTAGCGTTCGCGTTTGTATTGCACGCGCTTTTTGTTACCGGTATTATTGTTAGCGCTCACGTGTTTAGATTTGTAAGCCGCACTTTTATAATTGCGTGTAACGCTTGTAACAGTCATTCACCCTGAGGAAGACTGTTCTACACAGTAGAAATATAGGTGGTCCTTAAAAATGTTTTTTCCCTTGTGTTTAGTTATATATATATATATATATATATATATATATATTGAACCACAACAAATACATTAATAGGGTTTCGCTGGGGCAACCGCATGACCAATCTCCATGCTCCAGATCACATCGTTACGACAATCACCCCACGTAATAGTATATATATATATATATATATATATATAGTACAGTAAGGTAGGGAGGGGATATATTAGCAACTGATTACCTTAATTACTTAGGATCACCAGCCTATTCCCGTTTGGATGGCGATTCATTAGCGATTTCTGAGAAATACAAACAGACAAGGTTAATTTGGGAACAGAAATCATCAACTAAGTAATTAAGTGAAAATGTGGCTGAGCCACATTTTCACTTAATTACTTAGTTGATGATTTCTGTTCCCAAATTAACCTTGTCTATATATATATATATATATATATATATATATATAGATAATAGTATATATATATATATATATATATAGATAGATAGATAGATAGAAAGATAGATAGATAGATAGATAGATAGATAGATAGATATAGACAAGTTAGATTCTCTTGAGCCAACAGCGCATCTTTTGCCCCCAGAAGGATCAACAAGTGATTCACAGTCCAAGCTTTGGTGAAATATTAATAGAAAGTTTAAAGTAGACCAAAGACGGACAACTTCTAAGTGACAATTAAATTATGCCCTGAGCGGGATTTGAACCCACGTCCCCCAGACACTAGTCGGGTATAAAAGTCCCATTCACTACTTGAATCAGCTGTGTTGCCAGCATGGTTGTCCTGGTAGTGTAGTGGTGATCACACCCGACTAGTGTCTGGGGGACGTGGGTTCAAATCCCGCTCAGGGCATAAGAATTTTTCTTTCAATTTAATTGTCACTTAAACTTTCTATATATCTATATAAATATCTATATATAGAACGTTGATCACCCGGTACACTATACGGTAGCCCGTATATCACGCACACCCTCGTTTAAAACCAGAAACGCAGTGCTGGATTGCTATCCGCACTCTTTCCAGCTCATCAAGTTCGATTTTCAGACTCGATTTTTGGTCTTCCTAAAGTTTGTCTTATCTATTTCTAGGTCTCTGGGGCGCGATCTATTCGACCAAAATTTCCGAGTGGTGGACCTTATTTTCCGACATAACCCTCTTTTCCAGTCGGACCGTACTGATCAGTTCATTTTCGAACCGAAATTTCCGGAAATAGCCCATTTTACAGTTGTGTGTTCAGTGACCTGGCCTTTGAATGGACGCAAGGCTGGAGGTGACCTTGTTTTTATAGAACCTCTCTGCCTTTCTCTTGCAGTTGTGGACTCTGTACTACCCTGCAATCTAAGACAAGTGAAATCTCTAGATCTTTTTAAGCAATTGTTAAACCTTCATTTTGTTAATTAAATTATAGACACGGCATTCATGGAAAACAGGTCTAGTTTGGAGTAGTATTTTTTACGGTAGAGACTTTTTAGGTGTGTATTTATCGTTATTAGGAATTATTATGTAGTTGTATTTTATATTGTAATCACCTAATGAATTTTTACCGTGTTAAAATAAAGATTTTAAGATTTTTTTTCAGATTTGACTAGTTACCATAAGAACAACACGATTTACGCGAGAAAAGCGGTGAGGTCTGTACCAAGACAAGGTCTCCGCCAACCTCGTTTCCATTCACAGGCCAGGTCACTTAGCACGCAATTGTAAAAATGGGCTATTTTGGTTTTAATGGATAGCGCCCTAAGATTCTTTGTGCATTTGTTATACGTCACGTAATCACCACTTACACCTTACCTCATACCTCACGCCTACACCTCAATTACATTCCCAACACAACTATGTAAAATTTTTGTCTAAACCTTGTAGGTGTTTTAATAAATTCAGTTCTTACATGCTACACTCATTTTATTTCAGAGCACGTATGACTATGGAAGACAATTCCTTCAGGCCTCGTTGGTTCTGCGTCGCACTTGCCGTTACGAGCTAACTCCAAACTACGAAATGGAAGAGAAGCTGAACAATGCGTGGGATGACTTCTCGTCCGCCATGGCGGAACGTGGGGCGAGGTTATCTGTGGCGCTTATGTTTCATCGGAGCGCGGAGAAGGTAGGATGGTCAACACTTAATTTCTCCTTACAGGGTTCATGCTGTAAAATCATAATGTTGGTGAGAATTTAGGAATAGACACAGATACACTCTTCCGCTTCAAGAGCCTGTAGGTCAAAGCAACGGTTTTTGCTTATTCTGGGTTTTTCAAAGCGCCTATGTTTTCAAATTTGCCATCCACAAATGATATCAACAAATTCTGCGCGATCTTTAGTTGGAGTTTAAATGTCACAATGACGCGATCGTTTTGTTGAATCGAATCTACCAAGGTGAACTTAGACTATTTCTGTTTGACCGCATTCTACAAATTGAGCGAGAAATTGTTCAAGTGATGCGAAATAGTATCATCAAGTTGTGTTTTAGTTGCCATCCTCGTCCTCTGCTGCAAAATCATCTTTCTGTAACGTAGATGATTTTCCAGTATTGCTTTTCTCAGTTACCATAAGCTAAACGATTGTTGTGGCTGCTGCACTGAGAAGAAGCCTGCACTGATGTCATCAAGTTGTCTGTCCGAGTGACTTAAAGTCCGTGGTGTACGGATAGGCCCACAAAGCTTGCATATAGCCGCATGCACTCACAAAGTGCCTACTTTTTCAATAAGTAAGTTTTGAAGAAGAAACCCGTCATCAGGCGCTTTTAACGCAGCTTAAAAATAGCAGTTCGTGTTTGATCTGTTGAAACCCGAATGTGGCTCATATCAAAGTCGGTTTGCTTCATGCATTGGCTGAACACAGAACACTTACCATTTAAGTCAAATTTGTTGATAGTGGTCTGGAAAGTGCTCAGTGTCACCAGCAACTGTATAATTGCGCAGTAGAAAGTCCATGAAAATGACTGGCAAAAATTTCTCTCAAAGTTTCTATTTTTTTTTTAACATTTAGCTGGTCCAACAAATAGAGGAGCTTAGAGCTGCATACATGCGGGAGGACCTTCCAGAAGACCTCACTGCCGCTGTCGTGGAAGAAGAAATCAGCCGGCACTGTGACACCAGGCATGCGATCGACAAAGAATATGCTGAGACGGTTGCCATGGCAAAAGCTTTGATTGACAGAATGCAATTGCCTCCTCTCTATGATGAGGATGGGGAGCCGAATCGTCCTCCACATCTGTTAGAAGAAAGCCTGATGGATTTGGAAGAAAGAGAGACCGCTTGGGAGAGGGCGTGGAAGCACAGAGATGAGAGGCTGCATCACTGGTTGAAACTTGAAGACTACGAACAACAAATGAACGAGGTAACTTAAAACTAAACCTGGGTTCGCACCACCGCTTACATTCCTCGTGACAAAGTTGAAACTTGCCCCCTCAACAACTTTGACTCTGTTGTTTTTCTCTCGCGTGAATTTTAAACTGTGGAATGACAGAATGTGTTATGCAACTTGCCATGCCAAATAGTATCCATAACCTGATGAGGAGTGGTAAAACTGTCAGTCGCTTCGTGCTGGGTGTCCTGTGTTGGACTGACATGGTTTGTATTCAGGTGTATCCTGTGATGGACTCGCGTCCTATCCAGGAGAAAGTAGAAATACTGTTAGTCGTCTCATGCGTCACGTCTCATGGAGGACGTGGGAACGTTTCTAGTCACTACCATTTTGGGTATGCTGTCATGAATAAGGGGGAGTAGTAGTCCTCCTAGTGTTGACCTGAAGTGCACCCTGTAATGTAACCACCGTCTCTGAGGATTATGTAACGCCTCTTTAATTGTTATCTCATAGCTACTTCAGTGGGTTAAAGACAGAGCGAACGAAACGGAAGAGCGCAAGCACGTGATTGGAGAAAACCTGGCCGAAGCTGAAGCGCTGTATTCCGACCTTCAGGAACTGGAAACGAGGCTCAGGGTTTGTGTCGCATGATGTTGTTTTTGTTAAGTATTGACTGGTTAGTGACGTCATGTAGCCCTTTTTTATTGGTTCAAAATTTATTAACCATTGACTTTTTGAGCACCGATTAAAACATTTTCGAGTTTGCTGACGCCTGATCCGTGATTAGAATAAAAAGTAACTTGGTACCTGCTCAAGGTAACGTTTCGTGTTTTATTATACCCGGTTTAGTACAAGGTTAACCTTATTGATAGAGGAAGGAAGGTGTGGTTGTGTTCGTTATCTTTTGATCCACCTTTTTCGATTCAAGGTTACTTGGTTTTCAACAAAGCGCGGCATAGGCCTGGGAATGGGACAGTGATAAAGCCATCGGTGATGATAACCTGTATGAAAAAATAATATTTCTACTCTTTCTCCCTGAAAAGTCACTTTTATAGGGGGAAGCCCCCTCGGGGGGGGGGGGGTAACCGGCATTCGTAGATCAGTTCCACTTCGAATTTAGAATTCCTTTGTACAGCTTTGCAAACAGCACTTGTGGGTTGTAAGGTGACCTTAAGTGAAACATCTGATGATTTTAGCCACGACTCGGTAAGTTCTGCTCAGTAGTTGTCAGTTCATATTGTCATTTCTCCGGACTCGGAAGTCAGAATCACCACCGCAGGAGGAAAGCAGCATTGTTCAATCTTTTTGAATACACATGTTCACACTTTGTTAGGATTTTTTCCACATATCCAAACGTGAGAACCGTGTTGATTAACAAGCCCCACAGCAGAGTTGTGTCCAGTAACTTTGATTTGAATAATGGGACTTTAAAGAGTGTTCAAAGTTACAGCCTTCTTCACTCACCAACAGCGTACAAGAATATGATTCACTGATTGACCACAATAACCGGAGCTGAAAAGTTAAGAACATTAGACGTTGGTCACATTTCAATTAATGATGTTGAAAATTCCGATAAAACTGGCGAGAACCTTCTTTCAAGCGTATTAAATTTTCTTTCTTTCAAGAAACCAGGGCGTTTTCGCACTTATCGGGTGCGGTAAATAGGCTATTGAAAGATTTCCAACTTCCAACGTCGGTAACGATGCCGAACAAAAAGTTGTAAACAACCGAATTTACCGAGAATAGAAAGAAAGAAACATTTTCCAAACTGATGGGAACGGTTGTGTATTATGTCTTACACCAGTTTGCATATCGGAAGTGAAATACGCCAGAGATGTTTGTGGTGAAGTATTTTAAGAAAATCTATTTCTTCCCCGCATGTTTGACAGCTGATGACACGGCATATTTTCTCAGTGAACACGCCAGATTTTTGACCACATTAAAGAAGTGTTATTAAAATGACCTTTGTAAATATGTTGTGTCACGTTTGATGAGTCTCGCGTATGGGCCACGCCGCTAGTTTTCCGCGACTAATTTCGACTCCTAGGATATTGCAGTTGATTTGTAATCGCTTTTCCCATCCAGACGTGTAATTTGATGCTGTCTGCAGTGGTGGTAATTTTCGCAGGAGCGCGCGGCATTAGTGTAAACATTTTTGTCAAGAATGAAAAGTATTTACTCACTGGGGCGTGGAGAGAGCTTTGGAATTTTCACTGGTGTCAAATGTGATGGTATTTTGTGGACGTTTAAGTTTGCATAACTAATAAGCCATTGACTGTAGATCTGGGATTTGGGCTAGGTATATTGTTTATCCGTATATTTCTTCTGTTGTGTGCCGGGATTTCGATTTTATACACTCGGCAGAAAGGTAAGTTGGAAGGAACTTAAAATGTTGGTTTCACGACGAAGCGTTTCATTGTCTATCGAAGCGCGGTATGGTTTTGATAAGTTATTCCAGTGTCATGATCACTCGTTCGATTCTGCACAACACGAATTTGAGAAATTTTCCGTTCATTTGATCAAGTGTTCGATCGCACTGATATGGCGCTTGATTTCGTCTCCGACGCTGCACTTTGAAAAGTACTCGACCGCAAATACTGACAATCGATTTTTGAAATCTTAGAGTTCGTGCTAGGAAAAGCTCATTGTTTTGGTGAATAAATAGTAATTGGTGGATTTTGTATACAAGTCGTAATAATTATGGTCGAATGCAACTTTCGTACAAACATAAACTTTAGTCAAGTTTTGCTTGGATCATCCGTTTGAAACAATTCCGGAGTGTCCTTAGCTGTTTAAAGTTTCTTTAACAATTTCTATTTGTGCAGAATAAATGCGCTGGCTGCGCTGGCTATAATTCCCTTTAATTGCTCAAGTACTTAAACTATGAACCCCAAACTGTGGGTTTTAGTTGACTAGCTGCTACGAACAAAGTGCTCCTGATAAAGAAATTATCAGGATAATATGTAGCTGGCAATAAACGTGAATTTTCATTCCAAAGGCAAGTTCGTTTGAGCAGAGTTGTGAATCGTGAATCGAATGTTTGATCAAACTACTCGACTAATTAGCTGAGGGTTCCGTCGATTTACGTTTATGTTAATTTCGTCCAAGGTGGAAAGCAGACTAAACGCCGGTGATTTCGGCTTTGTTCCACGCGAGTTTTATTTGATTGCATTTCATCGCATTGGAAGGGATCATTTTACCTGAGACACCGATTAATCACTCTTCGTCGATTGTAGTTTCATGATGTGAAACGCTGCTTGTTTGCCTCTCAACTCTGTTTGGCGCTTATAAATTCTTTTGATGGGATTAATTAAACCTCTTACCCTACTTAGCTGAACTTACGCGATATTGCTGCACGCGGTACAGACGAAAGAGAAGTCCGAAGTTTTAACAGATGTAAACATTAGAAATTATTCTCCCCGACCATTGTAGACTTAGCAATGTCGTCATTGTTTGTATAGTTCGGCAACTTACACGCTGTGCTAAAACAAAACCATATCGCCAAGGGTTTTAAATCTCGTTATTGTATTTTCTGGAAGGAAGTCTGTTCCGATATGCTAGGTCAAAAGGTCAAATTGAGGATTAAAATATCTGTACGCTTTGGTTTTTCCTTTTCTGTCAAGTGTAATAAATATTGAGAATGTTATAATTATAAAAGTGATTTCTGTTCGCTTTGTTTTATCCCTTCTTGTCAAGTACAAGAAATTAATAGTTAGAACGTTATGTAATTAAGAAACTGATTTTTCTACGAAAAACACATAGATCAGTGTAGCAATAGATCAAGATTAAAGGAGCACAGTCACTGGGATTTTTGCTGTTTTTGGTTCAATAAAATTTCTGCCAAAATTACTACCTTTTACCTGTTAGCGTGCAAAACATGCTCCTACAGAATCAGCAAGATGAATTCCAATGAAATTTTAGCAGGAATAGCTAACCATAATAATTTTTTGGTGATTTTTCAATGTATAGCTTGAAATTTTCAAAAAAAAAAACTGGCAATTTTTTTCAAATTTCAAGCCATTTCCATCCTCGTCATCTTAGATGGAATACAGAAGTTTATAGTGTGAATGCAGTACTACAGTCTTTGGCAACAAAACTAGACCATTATTTTAAGGTTTCCACTGATGCATTGGCAGTTTTAAGCTTTTTAAAGTGATGGTACAATAGCGTGACACTGCCCCTTTAAGATGCATCAGAATTTGATGATGGTAGGGCAAATTATGCACATGTCATCAGCTTCCCTGTGGGGTCAACCCCTGGGCTAACCAGGAGGATTGTAAAATCAGTCAAATCAGTCAGTCAGGAATTTCCCCAGGGAGTCGATGAGTCTTGCAGGACAAAGTCCCCTGGTTGAGGTGTCTCTCAGTAGAAGATCCCCCTGACATCCTTTACATTTTGTATAAACTCGTGATTTCCCCCACCCCCTAATCTTTGATTGTTAAACAATGTCGTTTTTCCCCTACCATCGGGCAAAGAATCCCATTCATCTCTTTGTATTCCCCCACATATCTCCCTGGTTGGCCTGGGGGTCGACCCCACGGGGAAAACGATAAAATGTGCATTACGAAAGACCAGAATTGGAAGTGGGTTGACGCTTGTCCTAAGATTTCAGGGTACAGAGATTGATGTTCTTCTTCATCATTAGATTTTGTTATTGTCATTGTGAACATAATCATCATTATAACCCACCGATTAATTTTTGCATGATTTTATTGCCTATTTTGGATCTTGTGGTGCAAATCGGAGGATGGGTATCGGGCAATATACCCTGTCCGCGTCAATATTTGTCCCCCGGCTTCCCTGTGTGGTTGACCCCCAGGCTAACCAGGGGGATTTTAAAAACAGTCAAGCAAACTTAAGGAATTTACCTGGGAGTTTTGGGTATCTTGCAAGACTACATGTAAGTCCCCTAGGTGAGTTGTCTCTCAGCAGAAAATCCCCCTGACATCCCATACAAACTTTGGAATTCCCCCACCTTCTAATCTTTGATCGTAAAACAATGTCAAAATTTTCCCCTACCCTTGGGCAAAGAATCCCACCCATCTTCTTCTATCCCCCCACATATCTCCCTGGTTAGCCTGGGGATCTACCCCATGGGGAAGCTGATGACATTGAGCAATTAACAAGCTGAACATTATAAACTTATTGACTGACCTTTTCAGGACAAGGAAAAAGAAGTTGCTGAGCTGATTCAGGTAATAAAATCGCTAACTCCAAGCGAAGAAGATGGAGTGAGACCCTATGGAAGGATGGCAGATTCATTAGAGGAGGCCTGGAATGACCTCAATGTTCAGTTAGAGGGCAGGAGAATACTTCTGGATACTTCTGTCGCTTTCCATCACAGTGTTGAGCAGGTATGGCTTAGACAACCTACCTTTTTAAGGTTTTATGTGTCTTTATCAACCCAAGGACTTCAGGGGCAGGGGGTGGGTGGGATATGTCCATTTCCCCTTTTAACTCTTATATAGGGTTAGGCCCTATTTGCACCAAGACGAAAAATGGAGTTTGGTGTCTGGAAAAAAATTGAAAATTTTGTAATGATTTGTTATGATTTTTTTTGTAATCCTGTTCGCACGTAAACATACCAAATTTTTGGAGTGACAGATTTAAAGTGTATATGACACAAAATTTTTCATTAGCTTGTTCGAAAGAGCTTTCAAAATGATGAAGAACAGCATTTATTTTATTGTGATAGCACTCTTGGTGCTGAGTTATTCAAGATTATGATTTATGCAATTAGAGGACTTGTGACGTCACAAGGTGGGTACAAAGTGAAGTAAAATCACAAAATATGGAATATCTGTGCAATACTAAGTCTACAGGTTGAAATTTTGCAGGGTTGATGTGCTGCCAGAACTATACATTGTGATAGTGGTTATGATGTCACCATAGTAACATACTCGTTACCAGACCTCTACCTTCCCAAATGAAAAATGCCTTATTTATTGCTCCAAGGTCTAACAGACTTTCTTATAATAATAATAATAATTTAATAATAATAATAATTTTAATTTTTAATAATAATTTTTTTTTTATATTTATATATATATATATATATATATATATATATATATTTTTTTTTTTTTTTACTCATATGGTTATTCCTTTTAAGTTTCGCTTGTGCGCACAGGTTACGCTTTGCGCCCTGTGTCGCTTTATAACACTGTGCATACAGATAGTTTTACTGCATAATAATAACAATAATAATAATATTTAATACTTATATTATACAGTACTTGTGCTGTGTAATGCCCATATTCGCTCGCACCCACTGAACAAACATCAAGAGCAAATAGCACTTCTTGGGGAGGGAAACTCTGATTTTATCCTTTGGGAAGGTAGAGGTCTGGTAACGAGTATGTTGGCATGGTGACATCATAACCACTATCACAATGTGTAGTTCTGGCAGCACATCAACCCTGCAAAATTTCAACCTTGTAGACTCAGTATTTGCACAGATATTCCATATTTTGTGATTTTACTGCATTTTGGACCCACCTTGTGACGTCACAAGTCCTCTAATTTGCATAAATCAAAATCTTGAATAACTTGGCAACCAAGAGTGCTATCACAATAAAATAAATGCCGTTCTTCATCATTTCGAAAGCTCTTTTGAACAAGCTAATGAAAAATTTTGTGTCATATACACTTTAACAAGATACCAAGGTCAAGGTTGGGTTTGCGCGAAGTCTGCATGCAAATTAAGAAAAATGTTCCTGCGTAATGTTTGCATCATGCTTTTTTCCTTTTACCTCGTCATGCACATGCAAAACCTGTTCATGCCACATCAACAATTCGTACTAATTTTGGTGGTAAGAAGTTGCCTTCTATAGATTTCGGAGGTTTTAATTCAGCTGAGGAGACGCCGACACTGCCATTGTTTTCATCTTGCCCTGTAGAATCTTTGTTAGAATCCATCTGCAGTAGCACCACTTTCCCAAAACCTTGTTCCATAGACATGTGAGGATGGTAATACGGTGGATTCTGATAACCATGATAATTTAAATAATATGGAAAAAATGTTGTCTCCTTTCCAAATAGCGGGAAAATCATCCAGTCATGTGCTCTATATGTAGCATGTTGCAAAATATGATGACCCGTTGAAGGATAGATGTCAAGGAATGAATAATTTTCTCTCCTGACAAAAAAATTCACAGCCTCCAAAACTAGCTGACGGCATCTTTGAAGTTCGGTGGCATGTGCAAAAATTTTGGGTGGTGAAAAAAATTGTTTACGCTAAAAATGGCTTTGTGTTGAGAGATTTTTTTGTAAAACAAACATAGATTTACGCAGTGTGAACGGGACCTTAATCCTGTTTGAGTCAAATTGAAAGATGGGAGAATTTAATGTATGTCGGAAAATAATTTATTTTCTTTGAGGTTGGTAACAAGAGCTCACAGGGTTAGATGGTAATAATTGAAGAGCATAGTGGAAACCATCAAACAATTACTGTTTTGCTAAAAAATTGCTGACTTTATGCATACTGGCCTGCACAGCTTGTGTTCCCATTTGAACAAAGTTTTTCAAATTCTGTCTGGGTGAAATTTGGGAGGAGAGTGAAAAATGTTCTTATTTTTGCTCTTGTCCCAATTTTCATGTGGCCAGAATGCAGTAAAATCTTTTTGACAGGAATGCTTGCTATGGAGGCTATTCGTATACAGGCTTGTTTTTGTGTGGTAAACTGTGCTCTATATTTTTTCTGCTGTTTTGCGCCTATTAGTTTTCAAGAAAGCACAGGCTTGAAAATACAAAGTCACTTTCTAGGAGGGTTTTCCAATAAGCTCTTCAATTATCATTCCATGTTGATATTATAGTACTTTACCATGATTTCAAAGTGGCAGCCATCTTTGATAATTTGTATCTTTTTGTTTGGAAACAGTCTAGTGACATGTCTGAAAAACACCTACACTGTACATTATAAATCATTCCAAATATAGATAAAATTTAACAAAAATACATGTCAGTAAAATTATCCAACAATGTTACTAACTGTAAAAGCCAGAAAGTAAAAACTTTCGTTGCAAATGCAGGTACATGTACAGTGTACATGTAAGTCATGTACAGTTACAGTAGTTCTGGATGACTTTTTTTTTTTTTTTTTTTTTTTTTTTTGTACTTTTAATTTTATTTCTCATTACACAAACAGTACAGATAACAGATAACAAATAACAATATTGCTTACATAGCGAAATACGCACATCCACGCACCCACACACCACACACACAAACGTGCACACACGCACACAAACTATTAATTCACACTAGCTGGTACAGTCATTACAACTTACATTTACTCGTACATACTGAACAAATTTTTGGAAAGACATACGAAAATTATACAAATACAGATAGGTAAACGTGCCTTACAAGGTGCTATATTTTAACAAAGAAAATAGTTATGAAGAAAACTCAATTCCATAAAAATATAATAAATAATAACAGAATAGCGAAAAGTGTAATATTATGGAAGTTTGAGGTGATGTTCTCGTGTTAGGAGCTTATCCCATTTTTTAAGATGAAAGGAGAGTTTATTTCTCTCTTTTGCTATCCGACGCTCCATTTCAAAGACTACTTTCACTTTTGTTAAAAATACAACTCTTGTCGGTAAAACATTCTTGAGTTTACAACTATAAATATACTGCTTCGAGAGTAAGATAAGGTGATTATAAAGAAGGGAATCTTTGACTGGTCGAGTAACACCAAGAATAACATCAATTTCACAAATTGTATTGCTTTCAAAGAGGGGCTGTATTGAGTGCCAGAAACTTCGCACAATGGAGCAGTGAAAAAACAAGTGAGGCATGTTTTCCTCTGTTGTATGACAAAAGGTACAGAGAGGAGACTCAATCTTCCCAATTTTAAAAAGGAAGTCATTGAAGGGTAGAATTCTATTCAAAACTTTATATTGGAATTCACGGGTTTTTGTATCAATGGCGCATTCAAAAGGGATTGAGTAAATAGTTTCCCAATCAAGAGGGAAATCATCGGAGGCATAGTGCTCTTCGAATTTTCTTTTCGCTGTAGGTGGTTTTGAGATCTTTGAAATAAGGAGTTTGTAAGTTTTCTTTGACGATAACAATTCTGTTTCGGAATACTTCACATTAAAAAGTTCTGTTTTTAGTAGTACCTCACTTGCGTTGTTTGTCATGATTTTTTTCCACTCTGGCAACAATGAGTGATATAAGCCCTTCAGGTAAAGAAAATCTACCATATTAAGTTGTAGTTCTGTTATGCGTGGCTCAATGTGAACAAATTTAAACAAGTCTCCAACTTTGCAGAATCCTTTAGAGAATAATCTTTGGTTGAAAACTGATTTGTCATTCACACAAATGTACTTGTTGTTCCAAATAATTTGGTTAGCTATTTCAACAAGAGAAGAGGGATTAGAGTTGTTCAGAAGGGTCCAAGCAATCAAACATTCCCTATAATATCTTGGTAGTTGTAGAGGCAGTTTCGACAAAGTAAAATTGCAATGAAATAACACTTTACCTCCAACTCTATTAAGGTAGTGATTTAGGATGTACTTCCAAGAACTTAGCGAGTCATCCAGAAACTTTTGGATACAAGTAATTCTTTGTGCATCAATCATAGATTCAATGTGAGGCATTTTCAGACCACCTTCGTCAATATCGTTTATCAAAGTAACGCGTTTCACTTTATCTTTGCCTTTCCAAACAAAATTATACAATATTTGATTGATCTCTTTTATAAAATCTTTGTTAGTGCCAATTAGGCTCAAACGGTACAAAACTTTTGGAACAGCAAATGTTTTGATGATCTGTATTCTACCAATCAACGTAAGGCCTCTCCAGCTCCAACAGTGAAGGGTCTTCTTTATGGATTTAGTGATGGTCTCAAGGTTAAGTTTGAAAGAGAGCACACGATCATACGTAAAGTGTATTCCCAGAATTTTAACTGCTTTGGTTACTTGCTCCACCCCTAGCTCTTCTGAAGTTATGTTGGAGGGACCGAGATTTAGTACTTCTGTTTTTTGTTTATTTTCTTTTAAACCCGAGTACTTAGTAAACAAACTTAATTTAACCGAGAGTTTATGAAAAGACTCCGTATTTGCTACGAAGACAGTTAGATCATCGGCAAAAATGATTAGTTTTAGTTCCTGTTCGTCAATTTTAATCCCTTGAATAGTTGTGTCATTTCTGATATCAATAGCTAGGACTTCCAATACAAGAATAAAAAGATAAGGAGAGAGAGGATCACCTTGGCGCACCCCCCGAGATAGTTTGAAGTGTGGGGTTGTAAAACCATTATTCATCACACAGCTCGATGTATCAGAGTAAAACGCATTTATCCAGGCAATAAAAGAAGGTCCAAAATTAAACTT
Organism: Pachyseris speciosa; assembly: GCA_016490735.1. Lineage (NCBI taxonomy): Eukaryota > Metazoa > Cnidaria > Anthozoa > Scleractinia > Pachyseridae > Pachyseris > Pachyseris speciosa. The sequence continues at coordinate 65,001 of JAEMWC010001825.1, forward strand.
TTTAAGAGTTTTTCTAAGAAAATTCCAGTTAACCGAGTCAAAAGCTTTTTCGAAATCTATTGCTACCAACAAGGAACTAATATTTTTGGAAGCTGTATAAGACATGATGTCATCAATTGTGCGCACTGCATCGAAGATTGTCCTGCCTTTGACATAAGCATTCTGATTATGGTGTATGATATGTGGTAATACCTTTTCCATCCTTTTAGCGATAGCTTTGGATCCTATTTTGCCGTCCACATTAACCAAGGAAATTGGTCTCCAATTTTTTATTTGGCGCCGGTCACGATCTTTCTTCTCTATAAGAACAATAATTGCTTGTTTTTGTGATGCTGATAGCTCTCCATGTCTATGAGAATAGTTTAGGGACTTCACTAACATATCGCCAAGAAGGGGCCAGAAAGTTCTATAGAATTCAATAGTAAGTCCATCGTTTCCGGGGGTCTTATTGTTTTGAAAATCTGATAACACATTAAAACACTCATTTGTAGACAATTCCCCTTCACAGAGCTCTTGCATAACTGGCGATAGCTTTGGTATATGTCCCGTTTCTAAGAAGGGGTATGGTTGACTATTGACCTCAGCATCATTTTCATCACTGTAAAGTCCTGAATAAAAAGAATATAGCTCATCCGTGATTAATTTAGGATTGGTTGTGATAATACCGTTTTTAAGCTCGAGTCTTCGAATCGTGCTTTTTGTTTTATTGTTATTTTCGAGGTTAAGAAAATACTTATTGTTTTTCTCGCCTTTTTCATACCAGTTGACCCGAGAGCGAACAATCGCCCCTCTAGTGATGTACTTGTATTCTTTCTCATATTCTATCTTTAGATTTTCGAGTTTGTTTAGGTTCTCGACGGTTGGGGTTTCTGCCTGTTCCTCTTCAGCTAATTTTAATTTGTTTTCGATCCAGCTGATCCTTTCTCTACGTTGTTTTGCTTTAGTTTTACTGTAATGAATAGTCTCCTTACGTACGTTATACTTTAGCCAGTCCCATTGCACCCTAACATCATGATTATAACTGATCTCGTCGAGCCAAGTTGGAATTTTGTCTGTTATTAAGTCAACATATGATTCATCGTCCAGGAGACTGTTATTAAATTTCCAAAACGAAGGTCCTCGAAATGCTCTGCTTATACTATCGATATCTAATGTTATTGCAGAATGATCGGTTTTAATAGAAGTTACAATGTCTGTTTTGTCTATTTCATCTTGCAGTGAATTACTGATTAACCAGAAATCAAGACGCCTTTGGATTAAGGGATTTTTCTGTCTCCACGTAAAGCGTTTTGTGGTCGGATTTCTAATTCTCCAGATGTCAATTAAATCATTCGTCGACATAATATTTTCGAGACCTTTGACACAGTTTTTTATTGAAGGTTTTCCTCCTGAACAATCAAGTTCAGGATCAAAAGTTGCATTGAAGTCACCGCCTATTATGACCTTGTACTCGGCTTGCGACATTTGCTCTTCGATAAGATCTGCTATTTTGTCAAAAAATTGAGTCTGTTCAGCTGATTTAGTAGGTGAGTAGATGTTTACTAGCAAAAAGGGAACATCTTGAATCAACGCATCTAGCATTATAAAAGTCCCTGAGTCATCTCTGTGTGTCCCTCTAATTACACAGTCGAATCCCTGTTTAACTAAGATTAAGGTACCTTTACTGTGTGAAGTCCCGTGAGCAAAGAATAAGTCTCCTCTCCACTGTTTCCTCCATTGGTTTTCAAGCTCCTCAGTGCTATAAGTTTCTTGAAGGAAATAAATATCTGCATTTTGTTTATTCAACCAATTCAGTATGCATTTTCTTTTGTCGAAAGTGCGAATACCTCTAACATTTAGTGAAAGCAGTTTGAATTGTATATTGTTACCCTCCATCAAGACAGGTGATAAATAAGTAACCAATCGAGAACATCATCCCAAAACCCGGACTGAGCATTTCGCAAATCAACACCATTTGCCAGTAAAACATTAGCATCTGTGAGGCGATTATACGTAACACAACTAATAACAATAGGAATACCGACATTACTTCACAAGAACGTTACACCTATTAATACAATTAAAAACGCAGCCAGCAAAGAAGCTGTTGATTATACTGCTAATAGTCTGGGCCTTACAAAAAAGTTGGAAAAACTATTTACATTGCGCTGGGCTCAGAGATTATAACGCAAAAATAAATTTCCAACCGTTTTCATGAGAAACAAACATCCACCCGTCATCTAAGGAGGAACCAGACATCCATCGATGTAAAGTTTGTCGGGCTCCGCTCTACTAAAAAATACTCTCTTCCCTTCCCTTTTCGCAGCTTTAAATCTATCCATAAGCTTTTTCCTGGTTTCAACGATGGATCTCGGTAGATCGGCTGAAATACCCATTCCCGTACCACCCAATTTTTTTGCTCTTGAAAATACAAGCTCACGATCCGGGTAACGAAGAAACCTGGCAATCATTTGACGTGGTTTTTTCTGCTTCGGGTCGAACCTGCCTATTCTATGTACACGCTGTATTTCGATTTCATCGGCGTCATCCATGCCTAAATTATTTTTCAGAAAATCCATCAGCACTTTGTTCGAATCTTCTTTGCCCTCGGACTTTTCTGGAATGCCATAAAATCGTAGGTTCTCTCTTCTCTGGTAGGTTTCCATATACTCTTGCTGTTTGCGGATTGAGGCGATTTCGGTTTTCATTTCCTCGACATCTGCACTAAAGGTGGCGACCTTCTCTTCCATTGCCTTCACAAGCTCAGCCTTCTCTTTCAGAGATGATTCAAAACTATCCACTTTTTGCTTTAGTTGGCCCACCATTTCATCGACACTGCCAACATGACTTTCTATTCTATCAATTTTGTTCTCCAGGTCGCTCAGTTTCGACAGAATGCTGTCAATCTTCGGCCCTATGTCCTCCGCCATTTCAAGGGCGTTCCAGATGTCGTCAGAATCTGAACAGTTCGATCGACTTCTGTCTGCTATCTTCACTCTCTTCTCCTCTGGTGATTTTAAATCGCTTTCCGAGGCTTCCGAACTGCTATTCCTAACTCTTCTTTTGAAGTAATGATAAATATCAGCCATAGACGGTCTTCAAAAACACTAAGTTTGAAGAGCCCGAAAAATGTCGTCTAAGCGTTCGCCATGCCCGACCCAGTCTTCCAGTTCTGGATGACATGCTTTTCAGTCATAATGGTACATGTACATGTTTTACTCTGGTTTATACCTACATGAAAACTTGACAAACTTGATAAATATTTAAAAATTTGCTTTTGGACTGAAATTAATTGCTATACTGTATAATTATTGTAAGTCAAAAGATTGGACCTTCACTGTAGGGTGTTAGTGGCAGATACATGGCATTAGAGTATAAGTGGCCTGAACTGAGGAGTCATTTTATGTAACATTTAATGAGCAGGAGTGTTTTATCAAGTTTAAAGCACAAGGCGCAGCCGAGTGTTTTAGGACTTGATAAAACACGAATTGCGAATTTATTGAACAGCTTAAAAAACTTTACTTTACATCTATCCTTTGTTACACTAAAATTTAGATTTTGGGTTATTTTGGCCTAGAAAATCGGATGTAAATTTTAGCTGTGTCTTTATCAGATATAAAGACACTCATGAAAAATTAATTTCTTTTGTATTTTCTTCATGAATTATTAAATATCTTTTTAAAACTTGGTGAATGGCCTGATCATCCAGGTGAGTGTAGTCCCCAGGAGAATTGCTTGAGATGACATTGACTGACATTGTGACATCTTGAGTCTGTGGAATATTTCATCAAAGTCAAGTGAGTTGTGTAATGTCATTAGATGGTTTAACATCTTTTTGTGGTGCCTTTTGCCAATCAGGTCAATACCAAGAGATTTAATAACATGTAGAGATTGCGTACACCTCACTTGACTCTTATGATGACTCTGTGTCAGGTTATTGAACTTTCAGTCCATATCATCTCAAACAGTCCTTCTCAGGACCACAGTTACCAACATGATTGCGCATCACCACATATTGAGATTCATACAGCTGTACCTGTGCTTCCAGGTTTCTTTGAGAATAAGTTACATGTAAGAGTATGTACATGTACCTGTACTCCTTGGGCTCCTCCCATCCTTTTCTGTCTTTTTGCCACTCAGCCACCCAGCTAGCATAATAAAAAGTGTACAAAAGGACACAGGCACTACAAAAAAAATGTCAATAATATGGTACAGCTTTGCTTTACTGCAGAGCTTTCATTAAGTTTCGAAGCAGGTGTAACATGAAATTTGTCACCCGTAACATCTGATCTTGCTTTGTGAACATTATTTTTTTGTTTACAAAACAACCATCACCCATAACATTGACTGAGCTCAGTTGTAACAGGTGTTGCGGGTTACAGCCCTCAGTGATAGCCCTGGTACTGTATTAAGTAACATAAAGTGGTATAATTATTAACCCTTTCACCCACAAGATCTGAAAGCTAATTCTCCTGACCGATTATCATACATTTCTTTGTTGACCATTCCTGAGAATTTGGTGTTATATAAAGACCTTATCCACTAATTGATTATTTTCTTAATTCTTATAACCTCTGTGCTTGACAGCATACTAAAACTGTAAAGAGAATTTAAATGCTGCTTACCCCTGGGAGTAAAAGGGTTAAACAATTCCACTGGAAAGAACTGCTCAGCAACACTCGATCAAGTAGTGATACACCGGTTGTACATGTATGCTAATGAACCACTTGAACTTACTGCTCCATAGTTTTTCTTTGAAGTATTTTCAATTCAGGATTTCATCATGGGTTCACAAGGCTGTGCTCTAAGAAAAAAATTTGGGAGCCCAAAAATCTGACCCTTTGAAATCCAGGGTGCCCAGCATAGTAATTTTGTGCAAAAAATAGATTTCCTTGTCGCCCAAAGGCAAAAGTTAGTTGCCAGGGGCCACTGGGCATTGCTAGAGCACAGCCCTGGTTCATTTTGTAAAACCATTCTGTGCAACACAGCAAGCACAGAAAAGTACGTACTTCTCAATATCTTGCAATGATACGGTGTATTTTAATAGTCAGACCACAATGTCGAGGTACACAAAAGTTATTGATGCAGGGTTGAATGGTTTGATGCTATGAGCAAAGCAGAATTTCTGTTGTTTTCCACTGTTGATTGAGTGTGTTATCCATCAAAGTTGTGAGTTGTTCTTGGTCCTGATCTGTGGGAGATTTTATCTTCATGATAGTATGTTCCAATCAATTTGGTGCTGATAAGATAAAATAATTGCTGAAGGCTAATTGATAAGGTTTATTGAAATTCTAAGTCATCTATTTATGGTTGTAAATGGCATTTCTTACTTGCAGAAAGTAAGCTGGTTAATACATTTAATATATAGTTTGATCTTTAGTTATTAATTCCTGGGCACAGGCAAACATACATGGACATTAATTTATAAATGACTACTGTCTTGCTTAGCATACGTGACTTGTAACTGTCTTGAAATGGACCCTGTACCATTTGGCAAACCATTTCAAAAGCTAATCACCTTAACTATGATATCTATCTTGATAGCTTTTGAGAGCTTGTTGATAGAGAAATTTTGACCTCCTTCTTACAAACAGCAGATGATCCATAGTTACATGTAGTTTTTCTTTTGTAACTTTATAAGCACACTTTTTGGAGATGTTAAATTAGTAACATGGTGTAGTTTTAATTGTATAATTACTGTAAATGCAAATGCATTGAGGCAAAACAGACAAAACACCAAATTAATGACATTTAAAGAAAACACTTGACATAAAGAATTTATGGAATGCACAATAAAAATCATTCAAGGATTTTAAGATTATGATGCTTTTTATGGGAGGGCTTCCTGTGAAGGTTGATAACTTTTCTTTCTTGAAGTCTTGAAATCTGTTCTTTTTGATGCAAAAATTTCTGTAGCTTTTCTTTAGATATCATTGAAAATGGTGAGTATCTGATGTTGGCAGTTAAGGGTTTAATTATCTGAAACGAACTCTTCTAATGTCGACTTTGCCTGCAGTTTATGTATTTACGCCAAGTTGCTCACTACGTACATGTGGACACTGTAATGTAAGGCTTTGCGGTGTTGTGATTCATACCATATATTTAGTGTCTATGCATTATATTTGGAAACAGGATTATAAAAGTGGATACATGTTGTAGAATGTGAATCCTGAATTTATTTAGGATGGAAAATGTCTCTATAATTATACCCTGTCCAGGATTTCAAAGGAACAAGAACTTACATGCATTTCTATGTTATTATTTTTATTGTGGGTCTTTATCTCAACCCTCGGTATTGATTTTTTTGATCTGGCATTCAAAACACTAGACTAATATTATGTCTAGTAATTATATCATTATTCTGGAGGTTCTAGGAAAGTGCTCAGACAAATTAACACATTTTAGTTTGTCATGTAAAATTTTACTACACAAGAACACAGTTTGGTTGTTTTTTATTGAGCAATTATATTCTTTCCTGTAATGAGAAAATACTTGTCGCTGAAAGCGATATCTTCAGCTCTTCATTTTTTATTTTTTTTGAAATATTTTACAGTGTACTGTCTTCAGTTAGAAGTATAGCTCATATTTAATTTGAACTCTTTATTTTGCCTCAAATTTCTATTGATTAGTTATGTATGCACAATACAGTTTAGTCCAATAAAATGCTAGAATTAAAAAATTCTCTTCTTTTGTATGGCAATGTTTTGACCTTTTTGCCAGGGTGTTTTTCCCACTTACAGTATGTTATACAGTAGGAATGTTAATTGAAATGTTCATGGCTAAAAATAGTCTGATATCCAGTTACTGCTTTTATAGTAGGTACCACACTAGGGGTTATACATTACCCAATACATGGAAAAAGAGAAGAAGGTTTTTTAAAAACTTAATACATTGTAGTTATGATGTAACATCCAAAGCTTTTTTATAGCTGTGTGCTCAGACAATTGTTTCCATGTTTGGTGTGTTTGTTTTTTTTACTTGCCTTCTTGTTACAGCAAGTAGAGGTCATTGTACTGCACGCACATTACATGTGTGTAATGTTGCAATCCCTTTGGCCGGTACTGTAGAATGCTCTAAAATGTCGCCATTGGATAAACTTAAAATAGCTTTAAAAGTGTTTGGAAGTCATTGGAACATCTTCGGGCATGTTCAGTAGTGTTAGGAAGTCTTTGAGAAATAGTCGAAAGTTGCCAGAACATTTTCTGAAAAACTGTTTTTAATGATTGAAAATTTATAATAAGCCACTAAGTTCCTTCAATAAATGAAGTTACATGTATAAGCAAAAGTTCTTTGGTTTGAGTTTGCAAGCCATTAGTGTACTGGTAACTGATTTGTCCTACTGTATTAACAGGGAGTTTGATATCTGTTTTTTTGATCAGTTCTCTGACAAAATTGATACCACACAAGATGAAATCAGCAGAGTCCTTTTGGCAGAAGATGTCACTTCATCATCGTCATTACTCCACCAACACCAAGAACTGAGAAAGAGTGTCCTGGAAGTGTCAATGCAGACTCTATCCAAAGGACAGGCACTTCTAGACAGACTGCGAGAGGCCAGTACACATGCGGACATAAACAACCAGCATGCGACCAAGGCAGCGTGTTACAGTGTGGAGCGTATTCTAGAAGCATTGCAGTATCGACGACAGCAACTTGATGAGCAATGGAGAGAAAGGAAAAAGCTCCTAGAACAGTGTATCAAGAGGTGCAAGATTGATGAAGAAATAAGGAAGGTATGTTCTAGGGTCATTTTTAGCTTATAATGGTTAATGTTTATGTGTTACTAATACCCGCCAAGATTAGCGGATGCTATACCTGGGTTGGGTAAATTGTCCTTTAATGTTTTTGTTTGAATAAAGAACAAAAACAAGAACATGTAATGTAATGTTGCCTTAATTGTTTTATGGGAATAAAGTTGAGCAAGCAGCACACAAAATCAACAGTTTAGAACGCTGTAAGGGGTGGAGGTTTGAGGCTGAAAGTGGGACCTCAGAGGCATCATTCATCTCAGTGATATTGAGCTCAGTCTGTTTATGTGACCCCTGTCTCATGAGAGCAAATTATTTTAGTTGCATTTGCTGTGTTGAGTAGCTATATGTTTTTTTTTTCTGGAAGAAATGTTTTTTGACTGGTTTAGTTTCTTTTTAATGTATTTATATGTCAAAGTTAGAGAGGTTCCAAACAAAAAATAGAACAGATTAAGAAGTAAAGAGGTTTAAGTTAATTGCAGTTGAATGATGAGAAATAGAAAAATACAGTTCAGGTACCCAAATGGCACATGTGTGGGATACACTGTAGACAATGCATTGCAAAGTTTGCAACTCATTAGCATTAACAGCTCTTTATGACCCTTGGCTATGAAATTGGTGTGGGATGCAGGTATCCACACAAAAATGGTTTGGCTCTTTTATAAAGTGCTGAAAATTTCTATCAATGTTTTCATTGTTTGTCAAGTCAGAAGAGCCAACCAGAAAGGTTCAACTGTCAGCCGGTCAATCTTTTTCAGTCAGTTCAGAACGTGAATGAAATGATACATGTATACTGTATGGCTGGATAATAATTACATGTAATGATGGTAACCCGTACATTGAAGGTGTGGTTGTGTAATGATTATCAATATCAGCCTTATTTGATTGCGAGATTGGAAGGTTGGTGGTTAGACAAGAAACTGCTGTGCACTGTAGTGGTTGCATGGCTTGACACTTACTTTTCCCATAATTTGCCAGTATGGAAAGTACATTTGGAAATTTACTTTCCACAGTAAAAATTTCCTTTCCAGAAAAGAAGGAAGCATATTTTTTACTAGCCATAATCAGTGAATAATTATAACAAAGTTTAATTTACCAAATCTTTTGTCTTGAGCACTTCATTAGTCATTAAAATTGGGGTGCCTTGCTCTTGGACCACTGTTCCACCAACCTTTTAGTGCAGGATGTTGATCAAACTCAGAATGCAGTTCTTCTTGTATACAATACAATACAATACAATACAATACAATACAATACAATACAATACAATACAATACAATACAATACACTACACTACAATACACTACACTACACTACACTACACTACACTACATTACACTACACTACACTACACTACACTACAATACAGTACCCTTTATTTTACGTGGTAAATGTTCTTAGCTAATTAGCTACTTTACAGACATACCATGAAAAATAAATAAATAAATAAACATAAAAATAATAATGAAAAGAGAAAATGGCTGAAAAACCGATATAAAAATTATGTGCGGTTAAAAATATATTAAAACTAAGAGTAGATCACAAGATTATCACATAATGATATTACAACTAAACCATATATATTTACATGTATTTGTGCCATTAAAATGTAAAATTTGAGAAATCCATCTTGGACATTAAGTTCTTGAATGTTCCAATATTATTAGCGGCACGGAACCGATCCGGAAGAATGTTCCAAATCTTAGCTGCAGTGTATCGCCACGATTTAAGTCCATAGGTGGTTGTATTCACTTTGGGTAGCTCGAGGATGTGTTTTCCTCTAAGATTATAATTAGTTGGTCGTTCATGCAATAGGTCACCTATTCCTCTAGGGACTTTATACCCATGGATAGCTTTGTAGACACCGGTGGCCATTTTAACAATTCTTTGATTAAGTGGGGACAGCAGGTTCAGTTGTTTTAGTAACGTCTTGTACGTAGTTGACTTGTTGCGGGTCCCATAGCGAAGCGCTCGTTCATTGATGTTTTCAAGTTTGGCGCAACCTCTTTTACCACAGTGATGCCACGACTCTGAGCAGTAATTGAAATGCGGTGCAATGAAAGCTCGATATATATCTAATCTCAACTCAAAAGGGAATATTTTCTTCAAACGATTGAGAACAGCAACCTGTTGACTAACTTTACAGCAGATTTTAAGAATCTGTTCCTCAAACTTAAGCTTGTTATTGATAGTGATGCCAAGGAGTTCTATTTTGTCTTGAGTAGGGATAACAGTTCCTTCACAGGTCAGCACAGGATTTCTCTCGACCGTTCCAAAAGTAATCACTTGATATTTTCAGTGATTTCTTTTCATTTGATTGAATTCATACCACTCATCAACTTTTTTCAGATCGGCATTTATGGCATGTTCAACCTGGTTGATAGTTAGTCTTTGTTAGCGTACAATCTTTCTTGTGGACCGGGACAATTTCACCTAGTTTCCAACTCGAAGGCACTTTTCCAATTTCAAATAGAAAATTCAATAAACAGCTGAAAGGCTGACACAGAATTTCAGTGGATTCTTTGACGGCTTGAGCTGGAATTTGATCGTGTCCAGTCGCTTTGTTTGTCTTGAGATTCTTCATAATTCTCTTCACTTCACCAGGACTTGTGTTTGTTAAGGTGAAGGGGAGGGAGTGATGAGCTTTTATTGTCTGGTATGACTTTGGAGGCAATTGATTGAAATCAGCGTGCTGAGAACTTGAAAAATATTCTGCCAGAACCTCGGCGACTTTCTTTTGTTCTTTAATGACATCACCATTGTCTTTCAAAACAATACGCTCATTGTGGGAAGTCTGCTTTTTCCTGGATGAAACATACGGTCTTATTGTGTTCCAAAACTTCTTTTGATCTGAATGTTTATCATTACAGATTCTGGAAAAGTGGTCTCTTACTCTTTTTCTTCTCATACTAACAGCTCTGTTTCTTAGTTGGTGATATTTCTCCCAGTCTTCAGGCCTTCTGGACTTGTTGAACTGCCTTTTACAGTGATTACGTTCTCTCATCACTTCCCGTAACTCGGGATTTATAAATTGAAATTGATCGTGATGTTTTCGTCGAAACGATTTAACTGGAGCATGGTCATCCAGAACTTCAACGAATAATTTTTCCCAAGCCCAATATACATCTTCAGGGTCATCAAAGACGTAAGCCGTCAAAGAAGGAACCAAGCTAAGGTCACTACAAAAAGAGCCCTCATCAAAATTATATTCTTAAAAGAGAGCACCCGGATAATTTCAGCTTTAGGTTGCGGTAATTTCTTATTTAGAACTGTATAAACTAGGCAGTGATCACTTAGGCCAACCTCCAAAGTTCCTGATTCCCTGAAAATCCTGGAACATTCGTCAGAATAACATCTAAGCATGAAGAACGCTGAGAAGATATTCTTGTAGGTGAATTATTTAAAGAATCCAGATCATAAATGTGACAAATGTCCAGTAGACATCTTCCTTTGTTATAATTATCCAAAGGATTACTAATGTCACAATTCAGATCCCCCAAAAAGATAATGTTGTCGCTCTGTGAAGTAGATATCCAATAGACTGTACATGTCGAAAGTAAATGAAACATAATCCACAGAAGGGGGATTGTACGCTGCTATCAGTGCGAATCGAGTTTGACCAATAGTTAAGTCTAGTAGTATTGCTTCCACAAATTTAGATACTGTCTTGACGGGCATTGCTATAATGCTATCTCGTACAAAGATCATGACACCACCACCGCCTTTCTTTCTATCTCGTCTAAAGATATTGTACTCATTTACATGGAATTGAGAATTTGGGAAAGTGCTGTCAATTTTTGTTTCTTGAATGCAGAGAATCTCAAAAACCCCATCAACAAGCCATTCCTTGATTTCAATAAACTTGCTAGGAAGACTATTTACATTTAGAAGAGCAATTGTGCATTCTTTCTTGTTGGTTTTCCGAGGAAACGTAATTGTTGGTTCACTGTGGAAGCTTATATTTTGAAGAGGGTTATCTTGTTCGATTATATCATCAACATTTGCGAAAGGTAGCTGTTGTAACAAATTTCCTATACAAGTGGGACAATTCCAGTGGTAAGTTGATTCTTAGCCACGGCACGTCCACAAACGGGACACTTGCTTGTGGTTTTTCCTGCAGTAGGTCTGGGGTTGGGATTTATGTCACCACTTAAGCTGAGAAACTCGAGATTAAAACTGGTATCACTGTTGTTATAGTAGCTTACCTTGAAATGAGTAAATCTTACACGCTTGATAAGGTAGATTCCAATATGGCGTCTTGCCAAACCATCAGCCACAGAGCAGCTTAATAGGCATTTTGCCATGGATTCTTCGACTTCCAACCTTCTCAGTCTATATCTTCGGGAAGAAGAACGGTTTAGTGATGACTGGAAATCAAGATTCTATGAGTTTATCTTGCATTTACCTTATCGCAGATCACCAAATGGCTGAATGAAGATGCAGAAGACTACCTGAGCTACAATGAATATGGAGACTCGACCACCTCAACTCAAGTCCTGCTTGATGAACATACCAAGTTTGAGGAAGCAGTCAAGGTATGTGTATGTTAAAAGCAATACTGACTTGTTGCAGCCCATCCAGGAGAAGTTGCAACACTTCTAATAAGGGTTTCTTTGTACTGACCGGGTACAGCTGTATAATTTATGGTAGTGGATTGCAGGCAGCACACTCACAGTGGGAGAAGTAACTCTCACTTGGTATTTGGTGCCAAGCATTCTGTCTAGAGGGAGTAGTAAATAAATACTCCTTGTCACTTTCTTTTCTTTTTTCTTTTAATCAATATCCCCTGAAATTTAGCTAATTCTACAATGCTATATTTATGAGAACCTTGGAATTGATTTATAAATCTGATTTGTTATCAATGCAACCTGGACATCATACTGTATTCATGTTCATTGTTATCTAATTCTACATCCAGTTCTTGGTAAATCCATAACAGAGTTAGCAGTTGATTGTATTACTAAAGATATAATAGTCAGAAGTGTGTATTCCAAGGATTGACAAACAGAGGACTGACATACATGTATACTGAAATCCATTTTAGAGGACAAATAATTATGCCAAATACACATGGACCTCACATTGTATTTAAGTATCATTCATAGCCAGAAAACAAACACTTTCTTTTGTTCACTTTGTGGTATTTCTTTCATTTATCCATCAGTACATGTAGATCAATCTTTAGGTTTTTACTAAAATCTCCAGGTCTTTTTGGTCTTGATCTCTAGGTTTCCGGTTCTCAGAGGTTGAAAGGTCTGAAGTGAAGTAGTCAAGAGAGATAATCTCTGGTTTTGTAACCTTGTTTGCTTTCATATCAATCCAGGAAAAGGAAGAAGCTGCTCAAATGCTTGGTCGTGAAACAGAAAAGCTTGTGAATGGTGGCTTTGCTGACATGCAAGACACACAGGTCAGGATAAACCAGCTACAGACGAACTTCCAGATGCTGAAACAACGTGTGGAGGAACGAAAGAAACTTCTGTTGGAGACATTGGCCTTTTACAAAAACAGCAAAAGAGTAAGTGATAACCTCTCTTCTCTCTGTTTTATTTTACATGTACATAATGAATGAGTAATGTACTGTACACTGCACATGTGCATGTAAAGAAAAATGAAAATTTCCTACAGTGTACCTTACCCAAAAACAAACCTGGCTACAGTGCAATTGTAAGAAACCATAATACATGTATATGTATGTACTTTGGAGATCTCTTTGTCCAATTCCTTTTTACTGTCTTTGTTTGCTAGATGGATTAAAGTTGTAAAGCCCCTGCTTAACATTCTAACATGTCATTGTTCTGGAAACCTTCCATGACCCTGACCATAAACTTCATGCCTTTAATTTGTTGTTTAATGAGATTTTGGATAGACATGCACCTTTAAAAACTATTCGCCTGCGAGGATGACTGAATCCTTACATCACCGATGAGATTTGCGATCTAATGACAACAAGAGATGGCTGGAAACGTAAGTTCAAACAAACTAAAGATCCATTTGCTTGGTCGAGCTACAAGAGCTATTGTTGGCAGGTGAAACGAAAAATCCGTCTTGCTGAAAAGGAATTTATGGAACAACAAATCAAAGAAAATCGTAACAACACCAATACCATGTGGAAAGTCATTCGTAGTTGTATTCCTAAAAAATCTGCTTCGCAGAGTGTCTTTTCAGGGGACGTAAACACTGTGGCCGATGAATTCAATAACTTCTTTGTAAACATTGGTAAGAATACAATTCAGAAAATTAGCACACTTGCCGAAAAATTCCAGTGTGAAGAACATGATTCCTTGTTTACCCCTCAGGAATATCCCGTGTCTGAACAGTTTGTTTTCGACGCTAATGTGAACATCAACCAAGTACAAAAGATTATCAACTCTATGGCAACAAATAAGTCCCCTGGAATAGATAAGATACCAGTTTGCGTCATTAAGGACTGTTTACCTGCCATTCTACCTTCAATCACATCGATTATTAATGCCACCTTTCTTTCTGCCCAATTCCCCAATGTTTGGAAAATTGCGGAAGTGACACCTATACTGAAGGATGGCAACCGGGACATCCCTAACAATTACAGGCCTATTTCACTGTTACCTGTGCTCTCAAAGGTTTGCGAGAGAGTCGCCCACGATCAGCTAACATCCTTTTTAATAGCAAACCAACGTCTGTCACCCAAGCAGTGCGGTAACAAGAAGTGGAACTCTACTGAGACATCTATCTTACAAACAACTGATGCAATCCTCGAAGCCATTGATAAGAAACAGTTAACTGCCACTGTGTTGCTTGACATGAGCAAAGCTTTTGATAGTGTTAACCATGGAATCCTTCTGTCTAAGCTTCAAGACATTGGATTGTCACTTACCGCTATCAAATGGTTCTGCAGCTATCTCCAGTCACGCTACCAAGTTGTTAAAATTCATAATGCTACATTAGCCCAACTTCCTATGACTTGCGGAGTGCCACAAGGAAGCATTCTGGGACTGCTGCTCTTTAGTATCTACACCAACGATCTTCCGAGCATTCCACGCCATAGTTCCCCCCAGTGCTATGTCGACGATACTAAACTGATACTAAATTTCAACCTACAGGACCAGGCAAATGCGATTACCACATTAAATGAAGACTTATGCAGAATTAGTAACTGGACTTTTAGAAATCAACTCCTTATAAACCCTAGTAAAACTACTTTAATTATCTTTGGCACCAGAGTGATGGTCAGCAAAGTAGAGGATTTTCGTCTAAATTTGTTAGGAAAAGAAATTGCACCGGCTACCGTCGCTAAGGATCTGGGAGTTATCCTGGATCCCTGCTTGACATATAAGGATCACATAGCTTCAACAGTGTCCAGTTGCATGGCGCGCCTAGGCCAGATTAATCAAGTTAAACAATAACGTTTTTGACCCAACCACCTTAACTATTATAGTTAATGCCTTAGTTTTTAGCAAGCTATATTATTGTAAGTTGTAATGTTTGGAGCAACACCTCTTAGTACAACTTAAGTAGGATCCAAGCTGTACAGAACTTCGTGGCTCGTATCGTTAGCAACTCAAGGAAATACGACTATATTTCCCCTATCCTTAAAAATCTAAAGTGGCTACCTGTAAGACAGCAGTTGTATTATCGCCACGCAATAATGGCCTTCAAATGTATGTCAGGGTGCGCACCAGCCTCTTTATTTTCTAAATATATTCAAAGAACTACGATCACCAGGCGTATAACGAGGAACTCCCAGATGTTAAATATTCTTTTGTTTAAAACAGCCACAGGGCAAAGAACTTTCCACTTCAGGACAGTCAAACTCTGGAACTCACTAGATTCGACTCTTAAGTTGAAACCAACACTACAGGACTTCAAATGTTGCCTGAGGAGAAGCCTTCTCTCGAATTTTTTAGTGACTTAATTGCTCCACTTTTTATTTCATTAATTTATTTTTTATTAATAATTAATCGGTTTGATTATGTCATTTACTAGAACTTTAATTAGTTAATTAATTTATTTGTATATAGCATTTAGTTATCTCTTTATTCTGAAAAGCCCATTTGGGACGAATAAAGTATTTATGTATGTATTTATGTATTGTTGCCATGGTCAGGGATCGAACCACCTTGAGAAGAGCATGATGTCAGATGCACCACACATCATGGTGTCTCTGTCTGCCTGTATGTATGTCTGTCTGTCCATCCATCCATCTGTCCAGATCCCTTCCTCTCTCCCTTGAGTATTCGTTTGGTGGAAGCAGTAACATACATGTAGTTAGTGGCTTTGTTCTGCCAAAGTGAGTCCATCATGTGTGGTGTACATGTACATGTAATTATTTCTGTGAGATGATTTTAATTTCCTGGTTGTTAATCTTTATTTGCAGGCTCTGAATAGGCTGAATGAAATTGGTGAAAAAATGGCTGAAGAAAAGCTGACAGTAGAAGATCAAAAGGAGCTGTACGGAGCAATTAATGCAGCATCAGTGGCACAGTTGAGAGATGGAAAGATGTTACAGGAGAAAATGGCAGATGTGAAACAAAAACCAGTGGTAGTGAGAATGTATGAAGAGCTACAAGAAAAGAGCACAGCTATGCTTGTTAATGTGGAACCTGATCCAACCACCAAGGAAATTGAAGATGTAGGAGCAATAATACGTTTTCACAGCCTTGCATTTCCATGAAGGACTTGAAATGATACTTAAAGTACTGTATAGTACCAGTTAAATTTTAGCCTTGACTTGATGCTTGATCCTCAGTGTTATCAAGAATGGAGGGTTAAGGTTGGAGGGTGGATGGTTGTGTTTTGAGTCTTGAGTAGTGAGTTGTAAGACACTCCAAGAACTTTTAGAAGATCTCATTAGTGGTCTTGATTGAATGATTTCTTTCTTGAACCCGTAAACAATAGAGGGAAGAAAGCACTTTTTTTGGCTTCTACTACATCTGTTCATGAGAAGTACTCTGTTGCTAGCTTACATGTTGTTGTGCTGTTATTGTTAAATCATACATGGCTTCTACTGAATGGCACACCCATAATTTTATAAGCACAGTTTTTATTTTTATTTTATTTTTTTATTTAAGTCATTATTTATACAGGGACATCCAATTGAGCATGGTTAGTTTAAATGGAGCCCTGACATAACATACATGTAATATAAGCGATAGGAGAAAAAAGAAAAAACGTTAAATTACACACATTTTTGTTTTACATTTGAATATCTTCCCTCCCCGGTCCATCCCCTTACCCGTGTTTATATTTAATAGTCATGACCACCCTTAATGCCAGGGACACATCAGCTACATGTAACTCAGACCAACAGGGTTTGTGGATGTACAGACATATGGGTACCCATTAGTGACATCTGAGGTCAAGAAAAGATTCCTTATTGGCATATTCAGTCATAATTTTCCTGACATGTTTTATTCTAGATATACTAATTGTTATATATTCTCTATGAAGGTATACAACTGGATAAAGAATGTAGGGGAGGACTTTCTGGTGAACAACACAGTGATGGGTGATTCTGTCAAAACGTCACAGGAGTTCCTTTATTCGCATAGAGAACTCGACTCTGAGAAGCAGGTGAGATGGCATGAAATTACATAATGTACACACATACAGTTATATTCCTGAGACGTGCTGGTTACCCTGTGCTGAGCACTAAGGTTCAAGACCTTTTTGTTAGAGGATGTTTAAAATGGACACATAGACTGACATTGCAGGCTAATTGAAGGGTGTTCCGCAAAAGGGGCGTACAGCTGTATATCAGTATTTTGCCATAAAATCCAAAATAATTATCTCTAAACTCACTCTGCTTTGGTATATAGACTAGAAATGGTGTCAGAAATGAAGTTCTGTACTTATTTTGTGATTAGAAAGCTAGGATCCAAAGGGTTAGCTTACAAATTTTCCCCAAAACTCAAGAAACGGAAACAAAAGGATCCGATGCATGATCAGTTTCTTTTGTTTGGGTTGGTCCAGTGGTAGGCAAAAATCATACACTAATTTGCTAAATCCATGCCTTTAAATACCACTGGATTGTCAGTCTTGGCTAGTGAAATTCCCTCAGTTACTAGCCATATTGGCTACTAAAATTATGGAGGCAAATTTCTTTGTCAACTACTAAGATAAATTTAGTGCTGTGAAAATTGTGACACAATGTTTAACATGCAGAAAGAAAAAAAAACAAGTAATCTTTCATGTGACTGAAAGTGAACAGCTTCATGACCAAGCCACATTCAGCTAAAGAGACTGGATCTGAGTGTTCCCATCATGCACTTCAATCGTAAATGAAAGTGCCTGCCATATTATTTGCGCTTTGATAATCTTCAATGAATATTAGAGGGTTTTTTTTTTGGCTAGTGAGAACTACCATTTTACTAGCCATAAGCCTACTGGTAACAAAAGTTAAGGTTGAGCCCTGTATACAGTCGAACTTTCAATGAGTGACCACCCAAAATGTGAAGCCTTTGTGGCTGCTTATGGGAGGTGGTCGCTTATGAGAGCTTAGACTATAATATTGCCTCATTAGCATATGGTAACTACAGAGACTTACCCCTTGCGCTAATTCCTATCTAAACTCATGTACATCTATAATAACTTTTAGTAGCCACAAAAAATATTTAAGCTTTCCAAAGTATTTATTCACTGTTTCATGGCTTGCTTCTGTTAAACTACCTAATAAGGCAAGCGGAACAAGTCTCATGATAGTTAAAAATTGAATATTTAATGCTGTCTAAACAGAACTTAACAGGAACCAATAAGAATTAGATTGCTACATATAGCTTTAAATTTAACAGCCTTTTATTACTGGTGATTAACTGGTACATGTTAACAAGCATTAAAAAACACTGGACCTACACTCCATGCCAGATTTATCTGTAACACTAGATGAAAGGTAGCAAATTTTCACGTCACAGCATGACAAAGTGTTCCGTATTTTCTCTCTCAAGCCATGGCTATAACACCCATTCCCCTCCCACCTCAATGTTGAATAGACATTGGTTATTCCAAAAAAAAGTCTCAGTGGCAGATTTTTTTTCTGCGTGACTGATGTGAATTCAACATTGGGGGGAAGGAAAATGGGGAGGGTGTTAAGGCCAAACGAGTGCGACATCATCCAACATTGTTGGATGATGTTGCACAGTGTTGAACATCAGGTGGCCAAACGAATGCAACATGTTGGATTCAACACTTGGTCTCAAGGGTTTGGGACCAAAATATACCAAGACTAGAAAACAAACCCATGCCATATTGTCTTTGTTAACCCAGAAAATGCTGCGAGACTGATAACTGTACATAAAGCCTGGTTTTCACTAGCAACTCAAGCACAAGAGCGCTTATTTCACTATGAAAATGGGCTTAACGCAAGCATAAGCATAAGCACAAGCCCAAGCCCAAGGATCAAAATTTTCCTTTTCCTTGTGCCTTCGCTTATGCTTGCGTTCGCTTGCGTAGTGTTTGTTTTCACTTAGCATAAGCTACTTATGCTTGCGCTTGTGCTTGCGTCGCTGGTGAAAACCAGGCTTAAGTCTTTCAACCTCCACGTAAGACAATCTTCCTGCTTTCGCTGGTCTACAAATTCAGCTACTCCTTTTCCCTATTGCTTTCTTTTTGAAGAGAGATCGATTGTGTTAGAGCTCTCTTCGTCGAGAGATCGAAAACTTTGCTTGTTCGTGATACTGTATCTTGAACACTCATGCAGCAATGCACGAAGCAAGTATGAACAATCAATACAGATACTGCAAAGTCAGCTTAGTGGGCATGCGTGCATTCAACATTGTTGAAAACAGTATCCAAAGGAATGCAACATTGTTGTTCACACCTGAGAACAAACGAAATGGTGGATGAAGTTGAAGACGATGTTTGATGGATATCAAACTTCGTCCAACATCATGCAACATAGTGCAACATGGTGGCCTAACGAGTGCAACATGTGGGATTCAACAATGTTGGACGATGTTGCATCAACATGTTGGATCCGTTTGGCTGGGCCTTTACAAGTAATTTGTCTCGGAGTGTAGACCTCAAAAGAGGCTATACTTTTTGTGTTGGTTGGTCATACGGTCGCATGACGTATTCAAGTGAAAATTCTGGAGAAACTATGTGTTCCTTTGGTTGTAGAATTTCGTTGTAGGAATGTCTACCAAAGCTAAGATGTTGTCTTGAACTGTTTACAATGGTTACCATTAGATATTTACATGTACATGTATGCCAGTTTTATAATCACCAGACCCTTTGCAATGCTGTGAGTGTCAGTTTACATTGTGTATTTTACATAAACAAGAACAATGTACTTCACGAACGGTTAACAACGTTTAGACAAAACTGATACCAATTTAATTTAAAACTGAAGCTGTAGTTCTGTTTAACTGTTGACTGTTCATGAGAGGACAGTAAATCAAGAAATCAGTTCTAATTTTCAGTAATTATGAGACATTTAAGGTCGTCTCTTGTAAGACTGATAGAGTACATGTACAGTGTGTGCATTCATTTCTTTAAATTTTCAAATTTTATTCATGTGAAAAGTCAATTTTGAGAAAAAAATCCAGTACTTCTGATTGAGAAATTTCCGTCCCTTGTACTACCCAGGAATGCAATAATGTCACAACACCTTATTATTCAATTGTGGCTCTATTATCTGTCAAGTGGTTGCTTACAGGAGGTTAAAAACAAAAGAAAATTTCAAACTTTTAGCTCTAAAAGTGGTCGTGGTCGCTTACAAGAGGTAGTTGCTTACAAGAGGTTCCAAATAATAATTGTTATAGAGATTTGACTTGAAAATGTTGTTATTTTGGAAAACTGGTCGCAGAGGGGAGGTGGTTGCAACCAGAGGTTCAAATGTACAGTAGTTATGTCAAATTTTGTGGGTGTAACCCTCCAATGGCCCAGTTCCCCATCCTTTGGGTGGAGTTGCTTCATGTTACAGAAAGGCTGTCCAGGCCCCCAGAGGGATACTTTTTGTGAGTGAGCACTCAGGAATAAAGAACTTAAAAATGTCCGTCCTTATTTATGTGTATGGACTACCTGTGCCTAGAGCCTCTGTTGGTCACAGGAACCTCCTAGGAGGCCCTATGCGCCACTTTGGGTAGTTGAAGACTCATGGAAATGAATGATTTAACTGTGCGAAATGGAGTAGTGGCGGTTCTCCTTTTAAAGTTACACGTGTCCTTATTATGTAGGATCTTGAAGACACAGTCACCAAGGCTCTTGATATCTCTAAAGTACGATCAAAGACAGATATTGCTAAGGTGCAAGATATACAGGATCTCTGGTCAAGCTTCACTGCTCGCCTTGAATACAGAGTAACCTTGGGAAAAATGTACTTTGATTTCCATCGCCACCGGCAGTTGGTGAGTAGCGAAGGTTTGTCTTCTGCGAAAAGTTGGGTGTTAAAGTACCTATGAAGTAATAATAGGTTTTTTTTTTTTTTTTGAAGCTTGTTGTTGTCTTGATTATGAATTGACAAAATCAACTAAAGCTGAATTTTTTCACCTTCCAAAGAACCTCAAAATTCACTAAATCATGTCCTGTGGACTGGGAACAAATCTTTGCTCAGGACAATGCTGATTATGAAGGAAATGCCAAGACACTGATGTGTTCTGAAGCATTTCCTATGTCACAGCTTTGTAATACGATCGCTTGGCTGTGCGCAAGATGGAGACACTTTTTGGTGCTAAATTTAAAACTTTCAGTTCAATTTATTTCACTTTGTGAATGTTTTACTGCCTAAAACCTACAACTTAAGTATCAGACAATGACAAACTATCATATATTAGAACAACAAATTTTTTACTTCATAGGCACTTTAAGGAGAGGACACTATTGTGTGTATCCACAAATCTCCACATATTTATGTCCAGGATTGAAAGCAACAGCAAATTTTACGATTTTGGTCATTTTGCGTTGTCCCTTTGCCGAATTATGTAACAAATGATTTTTTGAAATTTTCACTCACACTTCTAACATAGCAGGGGGACTAGTCCATGAATGGGTCATGAATTTTGTGGCTCCTGTGATAATCATTTCTGTAAGCCGAATGCAGCAGTATTCAGCATTTTGTGAGCATACATGTAGGGAAAAGACAGTGATAAATTCTTGTTTGTTTGGCTTGCTCTTTTCTCCACAGCTTTTTGGCAAACTGGATGAGCTGACAAATCAGCTAACAAGTGATGAACCCAAGGAGAATGTTGATCCCTCACCAACGATGCTCGCTCGACAGGAGCAGCTTCAGGATGCCATACTCTCAGCTTCTAACCAGATGCAGAAGGAGTCGCAAGCTTTGTTTGATGAACTTAGAAAAGTAAGCTGTGCATTTGGGTGGTTTAGTTATGACACTGCCATTGCTGAGATAGGAATTTTCATAGAAATTGATAGTTTTCAGCTGCCAGTTCAAGTTCTCGTCTTTGTTCTCCAAACGTATTTTACAGGAAGGATGTCCTTGTGTCAGAACCTACCTTGGATATCAGTGGCAGGGATGGGTTTTTCGGGTAGGGTTGCCATGTAACCGCAGTGATCAGGGATGTAGCTTAGAAAGTTCAGTACTTCAAAGTAACGCGTGTCTTGATTTCCCAGGAACCCAGGGAGGAACATTTGGACAGGAGTGCAGCTGCTGATTGTATTCAGACCTTTCTGGCCACCCTGGAGACCAGAGTGCATCAACTTGGTCAGCTGTGGACACTGCGAGAAGAACAACTTCACAAGAACAGACAGCTTAGTGCTGAGTTTGTGCAGTTTGAAAAAGACACTCGAGAGGTGGGTTGGCAACTTTGTTCTAGCCTGCATAGCAAGTGTTTCCGTGTAGTTTCCGAGCAAAGAAAGACTGAGGAACAGGATTTTAGAAGTTTTGGCTGCGCGAAAAATGGGACGAGAGCAAAAGAATGTAAGGGTCTTTTCATTTTTTTGTTCTGGCCCCGTTTTTTGCACGGGCAAAACATTGAAAAATCCCTTTGCTTGGTCTATCTTTGCTAGGAAACCACACGGAAACGCTTGCTATGCAGGCTAACTTTGTTCTTAATGAGTAGAAATTGTGATAGGCTATTTCTGCTGCTATCTGTGCTAAAGTACACCATGCTTCTAGGCCTTCAGTGTTTTCACAACTTTTGAAAGTAAGAGTTGCATTGTGTTGAGTAGGAGTTGCAAGGCCAGAAGGCCGTGGGGTCTGGGACGTGTTCCCCGGAACATTTTGAAATTCAAGACTCTTGTAGACTCATTTTCCAAGCAGTTTGAGATGTGTTGTCTAGAGTACTTTGCGTTGGAAACTGCTGCCTACTATACAATCTGAGCCTGTTTACTTTGCTGCTGAACGTTCAAACAACGTATGCAAGTGGATTAAAGTGCACCTAAACCCAAAAATTTTTTTCGCTAAAATAAATTTTTGTACCTGTTTGAAACGCATCGCGCCTTTTTTTTTTTTTTTTTTACCAAATCTTGACTAGTTATTTTGACTTTTCTAGGGTGTTAAATGTGCAAAATCTGGCCATTGTCTGCCCCACGACCGAGTCAGAAGGGGCTTGGGTCTATTCTCGATTTGAGGTCACAAACTGATTTACATCGCATTAAGTCTTTGTAAACATGCATGCAAAGCAGTTTGTGACTCGAGAATAGACCCAAGCCCCTTCTGACTCGGTCGTGGGGCAGACAATGGCCAGATTTTGCACATTTAACACCCTAGAAAAGTCAAAATAACTAGTCAAGGTTTGGTAAAAAAAGGTGCAATGCTTTTCAAACAGGTGCAAAGGTTTCTTAGCGAAAAAAAATTGGGGTTTAGGTGCACTTTAAAGCAATGTTGCAGTGAAATTTCAAGTTTATTTACTCACAAACTCTTTCGTGGACACTTGGCTCTTTAAGAAAAGCTTTATTTCAGAATTTACCCAATGGAAAGTAGCCGTCGTAAATGGAAAAATTGCTGTTGGATGCGACAGCCGACGGCTTGTTTTGAAAACACTGACCTTGGGGAAACATTTGGACTTCCAGGAGAACAGTTAAAGCTACATAATGGTTTATAATGCAACGACGACAACAACATTTACAAATGTTAGGGTACACAATGCTGGGAAATTGACTTAAATTAAGAATGGAAGCTAGAAAGTTAACAGAACATGGGCAAAGTACATGTACACGTACAACAGGGATGTTTTTATAGCTTGTGTATCATGTGGAGATCTAAACATTTTTGTCATGACAAATAATACTTTTTGCGTGGCTGTACCACTAACTAAATCACTCAAACCTTGTCAGGTGATTTTATGGATTAAGGAACAGAGTGATACATTTTTCCCTGTCAAAGTCGACTACAGCTCCCTCCCAGCTGATCCTAGAGAGCTAGAGGACAAGCTTAGGAGGTTTAAAGATGCTGCAAGGGTAAGTTGGGGACAGAAATGTAATATTTCATATCTATAACACAAAGCTGGGCTTTATAGCCGGAACCATTTTAACCTTGAATGAATCCTACATTATTTTAATCCCTTAGGCCAACCTTGTTTCCTCTTCTTAAGAGCACCTGGTACCACTTAGCTACCAAAGAAAGTTTTAATTGTGCTTTATGTAATACATAAAATATGAGCGGGAGACCTTTATGGGCATTTAAAACGGCGAGCCGTTTTAAAGCCCATAAAGGTCGGACGTGAATATTTTATGTTACTTGTGAAATGAAACAATAGATGTGTGTTTGTAATGTTAATCAGTAGAGATCTGTATGAAAGTTAATGCATACTAATTAGCGGAGCAGGACACTTTTATGAAAGTTAATGATTTTTATTGGGGTTTAGAGAGGTATACATGTGACTTAAATCCTACCCGTAGATTGGTCGTTAGTCTTATGAATTATTAATGAATTTTACAAGTTAGAAAAATGAGTGCTCATCTTGTATGTTTCTTTAGCGCACAGATGAAGATGTCCAATCCCACCTGCAGGCTGCAGAGCAACTGTCAGAGGCAGAAGGCAGTTACAAAGCGGCCATCAGAGTCATCACAGATGAACTACATATTGCCTATCAAAGATTTAAGACTCTTCTTGCAGATTATGAGGTGCTTTTGTCCATGTCTGCAACATTTTACACTAGTGTTGAAAAGGTGAGTAAGTGCTCTTAACCCTAAACAGTAGTTTGTAAATTATTCCCTTTTGCGAATGTTTGGCTCTAAGTACATCTAACACTAAAATATTTTTTTGCTAAAATAAATCTTTGCACTTGTTTGAAATGCATTGCACCTTTTTTAGTCTTGGATACGCGAAGCGTAGGAACGACTGTTGTTGGGGGTCAGATTATGGAAATTTGTCACTCACTCAGATGTAAACAAATCGACATGTCAACGGCAGACAAAATAGATATCGATTTTCCGAAATATTGCCGCAACACCTCTATCGGCTTTACGAAGTATGTCTAAGGAGCAACAGTCGAACCGATGAACGGAATAAAAAAGTAAAGTAAAGTAACTTTATTTCAGCTCGGATCGAACGAATAAACGGCAAAAGGAACGTTCAATCAAACAGCCAGACGGCGAAAGAAATTATAAACAATATTCCGTCACAAGCACTGCTTCTCCTTCGTTCATCCAATTCACGATCTGTGAAAAAAAAAAATGAGCCGTTCAACCCAAGATATTTTCCAAGTGTGCACAGAAATTGATGACGGAAACTTTTGACACAAATATAGCTGTATTCGCAAAGCCATTTTCAGCGTTGGAAATTATATTCTAATGAGAACAATGCAATCTGATCAAATTATTTTTGTGGCGCCATCGCGTCTAGCCACAATGTAAACACAAGTTTGCTTTGAGAAATAGGGCCTGTTCGCACTACGCGAAATTTTGTTTGATTTGCCAAAAAATCTGTCAACGCGAAGCCATTTCTAGTGCGAACGATTTTTTGCACCCACCAAAATTTTTGCAAGCGCAACGAAACTTCCAAGATTCCGTCGACTAGCTTTGGAGGCTGTAAAAATTTTGTCAGGGGAGAAAATCCTTTGTTCTTTGACATCCATCCGTCATTGGGTCATCAAATTGATAGGAAGTAAATGACAGGCCTGCGCGGACTCCTTCAGTGTGGTTTTTGCGGTTGCCTCGCATTAGAGCCATCTGTCACTAAAAAAAATTTCGCATCTTCGTGTGTGAACAGGATTGCGAAAACAAAAAATTGGTGATTATAAAATTCTCATTTTTTTTGCAAATGCTTAACTCAAATTTT
>JAEMWC010001826.1:0-10000 GCA_016490735.1 Pachyseris speciosa
TGGATTGTGTTTGTCATGTAGCGTAATCATGAGTAGTTATGCTAGTTAGCTGAGCAGGACTCTGTATCAAAAGTATTTGATTTGTATTTGGGGTTTGCAGAGGTGTAGATGTGACTCAAATACTACCAGTAGATTGGTCATAACTCTTATGAATTATTAATGGCATTTACACATTAATTTAACATTTCTATTGCGCAATGACGCTCCATATTAAATATGTTAACTCTTTCTCTACCGGCGATTTGGTCGCTTTTTTTGCAATTTCCGGGGTATAGGAAGTTAAATCGACCTGGCTACTCCATACAAGGGGTTACCAAGGATATTTTGCTGGTCCATAAAACCGAAGGCTCTATCTTTGTTGTCACGCTCGTCACGCTAGCTGTCGTTTATTTCTAAGTGATCACTGCAGCTACAATTCTTGGTTTTCAGTCACGCGCACGTCACGCAAGTAAAAACATAAAATCGTCAACCATTCAATAGATAAAGTCGAGAAATTGAGATATTGTAGAAGAGTAATAAATAAACAATATGCCCAAGCTTCATGGCTGTGCGATGTCCGTATTCGAGTTATTCGTCAAAATGTACAACTCAAAATTATAGGGTTTAGTATGGAAACGCCATGATGGAGCCCATCTTGATGAGCTCCAACATGGCGGCCGGAAACGACTGAAAAACATCTGGAACTTACTTTGGCAATCTCAAAGCCTTTCTTCGCTCTGTTGAACCTGCAAACTTTCACATAGATGGTTCTCTTGTTATATTGGCTTTTAAAACATCAAAAACACACGGTGAATCGATGTTGTACGTGATATGCTTGTGAGCAGACATCTGTTATGTCACACACTGTGAAAAACTAGCAAATTCAAACTGCTCTATTTTAAAAACAAAGCAGCCTACCGAGCTGAAAATAAGGAAGCCGATACATTTCTAATATGTCTTTTACGTGATGAAGATAAAAATGCAAAAGTCTGTTTACTTTTGAGTTTTAGTTTTTGATGACGTCATGTGAAAACCAAGAATTCGTTACTTATTTGATTTATAAGTGTGTTTTTCTACCTCAGAAGCCCCCTGCCTGGCATCATAAGGCTGGGTTGATGGGTAGAGGCAATCCTTTGAAAGAAAACAGAGGTGAGAAGCAATTTCACGCGAAGTGGGCCGCTCAAAGTATTCGAGCGAGTGATGGCAATTCATAGAGTGAAGTTGTGTCTTTAGTCGTTTTGTGAGTGGATTCCGGGACCTGGCATGGCAATTTTGCCGAATTTTGACTTGTAAATAACGCAATTGGTGCAATAATTTGTCAGCAGGTCCGGGTGGCTCGGCACTTACAAAAAATTCCTGAAATGGAAATTGGCGGACTTTCACTCGCCCGGTATACAAGAGTTTCCCATAATTCCTTTGGGTCAATAACGCGAAAATGACAGAGCTGTGGGAGCAACTGAAATCAAACGCCTTATCCACGTCGCGCTAAAGAAGTGAGCAGAAAATTGTGGGACAGATGGTCAAAGGTGGAGTCGAAGTTTGCTGGCAATGTACACTTTTAGCTTTAAGAGGAATTTTTGACTTAAAAGTTTCAAGACAAAGTTACGTATTTTACGGTGTTGTCCGGGGTGTGTTTGGTTCTGCAACAGAATAAAAGGTCATATTCAATGGAAATTAGGAGTTTTGGACAGTTTAGAGGGTGATAAAGTCTAAACAAGTGAGTGATTATTTGGCAATAACAATGGTTAATTTCAAACATAGTCCGGGATTTGAGAAAGTTGTGGGTTTTCATGGCAGGGTGCAAAAATGCACCATATTTGGTAAACCTGTTGGAAAAGAGTTAAATAAATATACTTAGCCCTTTTCCAGAACAGATAATTCCCAGTCTAATGGATGTGTCTGAAACGGCGATGGATAAAGTTCGAGCAAGTTCTGACAGAAAACACGAAGGCAATGGCTCTAGTTGTAGCTTTCAGTTCTCCTAATTAATTTCAGGAGACAGAAACAATGATAATACACCCCTGCATCTAGTCTCTTTCTTTCATGCGTCTCATTTGCATAAACTGCAGACGAGCTACTGGGCTCCAAAACACCGAGGAACAAATCGGGACAAATTGCCCTAAAATTGTGATAAACTGTTGACTAAAACAATGTATAATGATGATGATGATGATGATGATGATGATAATAATAACTTATTAAAGTCTCAAATCTTTCTAGCCGAGCACAGATGCTCTACTAATTGGGGAGACTAAATCAAATCAAATGTTGGTTTTTGGCGAGAGGGGAAAACCAGAGTACACGGAGAAAAACCTCTCGGAGCAGAGTAGAGAACTAACAAACTCAGGCCACTTATGATGGGAATCGAACCCAGGACTGTGACCTTGGTGGAAGGCGAGCGCTCTCACCACGTGTTTTCTCCTCCCACGAGTATGAGGCATTAAAATGGCACTCAACCGTACACGCATTTGGGTGAGCTGCATCAGGGGCACCCGACGTCTAGTTTCGGTAGATGTCTGTTCTTTGGAGGGATGTTCACCTTAGACTTTCGGCGTCGATTAAAGAGGGCACTCGGATTTTCCTAAGAGAAACGTGGCCTAAAAGATTCGCAATGAAGAAATCCTAGCCCCTGAAGTTACGAAAGGTCGCAGTTGCTGTTTTTGGGAGTCAAAGACGTCAATTATTATTTCCGGAAAGAAAATAGTTCCCTAGAAAGAGTTCGTGGAAAGTTCATTTCAGCTAGCAACTAGCAGATATTGCTTCTTCCTAACATTTCGGGCAATTAAAATTCAGCTAAGGAACCCGAATAGATCAAATTATTCTAGGTAACGAAAACATAACTTTAACTAAACAGACTTCAAAAGCCATAAGGTACTTAAAAATGCCTTATTCTACATCTTTTGGTTGATTTGGCTTGTTGGGTGCCCTGCTGCCTGCAGATGGATAAAATAAAATGCAGTGGACAAATGACTTCCTTTTAGTTACCACCCTCTTCCCATGAGGCTACTTTAATGTGTTAACCTACAAGAGATGCTTCTTTTTTTCTTTCACATATCCATAGGCGCTTAAATACCAACCACAACCACAGCAAACATGCACATGAACATGGAGTACGAAAGTGTGGAATCGGAGGCCGGTCACAAGGAAGATCCCAAGAAAAATGCGAGCGTCTTTTCCTTACTTACACTTTCATGGGTGAAAGAGCTTTTGGACGTTGGAAGCAAACGCCCGCTCGAAAATGATGACTTGTTTGCGTTACCTGACGAGGACAAAACTCGAACTTCAGCTGAACTACTGCAACAAACGTGGTATGAAGAAAATGCAAAACGTGTTGCGGGTAAAAAAGGAAATGGGTTTCGACTATTTAAAGCTCTGGTTCGAATGTTTCCTTGGACTGATCACGCGTTTCTTCTGAGCTTATTCTTGCTGACTGGTGTCTTTAATGTTCTTCAACCCATTTTTTTGAGTCTGTTGTTACCAGAACTAATGAAGCCGTCTACAGAAGACTCACATTGGGCATATATCTATGCTGCCGGAATTTGCCTGTGTACCTTTTGTCGCGTTGTCTTTACACATCATTGCAATTTCCAAGCTCAATTAATGTCCCTCAGGTGGAAATCAGGAACAATGGCACTCATTTACAAAAACGTAAGAAGTTTAACATATAACTACAACCAAGGTGTAAGCCTTGGTTCCTCACAGCCTGTTGTGGAGAGTTGCAAAAATCGGCCAACGACAAATAGACAACAAGTAGTCCATTTTGTAAAGCGAGCGCGCGCGCAAAATTGTCTCCCGTTTTTTCTTGGACTCTGTAACGAAAAATGCTGCATGAGGTTTTTGCATCACTTTTCGCGCGGGTCCTCCGCTCTCTGGAAGCCTACAACAGGGTGAGGTCAATACGTTGTTATGCGCCGGCTTATCCAGAAAAGGATTGCTACTAATCTAGCAGTGAGGTAACGATCTGTACTGATGATTATAAGCGTCGTTTATATCGAGTTACACCTTGGAAGGAACGATTAATGAAAACACAATGCAAGGGTGCTTATGATTTTCATAGTCATAAAAATGATAGATCGTTTAACCCTGAACATGATTACCACTGTGATTTCCTCTAAAAGGGCATTACTAATAAATACCTCTTCATTTAATTCGTTTAGTCACATAAGACTTTTTACCTCGCCGAGATTTCTGATTCGATCTAAAAATGCCCCAGTAGTGTATTAGTGCACGGCGCTATTGTAAATCATGATTCTCACAATTTGTTTTGACTTTAAGAATATTTTCAAAGAAAACAACTCGGGGAGGGGGGAGGGGGGGGGGGGGGGAGGAGTATAAGAAATAATGGGGAAAAAGGACACTGAACAGGTAAATGTGATTGAAAATTTAACTTTGGAGTTAATAATTATATTTATTAACGGATACCAAACGGTCCGCCATCAACCCAAATTGATTCTCTGTCCGTTGAATAACTGGTTATGTATACTTCTCTTTTGATTTTGTTTCTTTTTTTTTAATCATTCCCTTTTACCCAGAAATAGACGATACTCTGAAGTAACGTCATCATTGGATCGCTAGATCCTTAAAGTTTCTGATTACGCACGACCAGGGATCGTTGTGATGCTATTTTTTTCGAGCCTAACCCAAACCGCATTCATAGTTCGCGAATCAACGATCACTGAATTAAGAGAGAGCTCTTGCAATTATTAAAAAAATAATAATAATAAACCGATAAACATAAAGGGTGTCAAAACTCAAGCGTGCGAAACCAGATGTACCCATGCATTGTATCTGGATGAACCATTTCTATCTAAGTCAGTTGAATTAAGTCAAATTGAATTGAATCTATCGTACCTTCCTGCGTGGTTACCCGTCGGACACTCTACCACTGAACTATGGGTTACTCACGGTGAGCAAGGTTGCTTAGCCTGACACTGGTCCTTGTGGGGCACCGCATCTCTTCAACTTGAAGATTTATTCTCGTTACTTTCCATTTCAGGTTCTTGGGATGACGAAAGTAGACGTAGTAAATGCAACGAGCGGATACATCATCAATCTCATCGCAAGTGATGTGCAACGATTTAACAGAAAAATAAGTATGATGGGTTTCCTCTTTAGAAGTCTATTGGAATTCTGCAGTATTACGTTTATGGTCTACTATATGTTTGGCTGGATCTCTCTGTCAGGAATATGTTTTTTGGCTTTACTTACACTATATTACGGTGTAGCTGGGGAGTTTTGACGTGTCTTCGAACAGCAATCTCCGAGGTGGCCGACGAGCGAGTCAATTTAACGAACTCGATCATTTCTGGGATGCGGGCTGTTAAGATGTATGCGTGGGAAGGGCCCTTCATGGACAGAGTGAAACTTCTAAGGAGGTAAATGCAATATGTGGTTTATTACCGACAATTTTATCTTTGGTCAATTATATGTAGTCAATATGGTTGGGATGTTTTCGAGGCTGTGCCACATGTTTCTCATAATTTCTTCCGGTACAGAAAAGACGGGTCTGTTTGTCTAAAAGAGATTGAATAGAATAATAGAGAAGAATGGAGTGCTAATTAACTTTTAAGGAAACTGCATGGACAAAAAAACAAAATACTTTGAAAGAGTGTCAGGTGAACAGTAACATTAGCCATCATTTTGCAAGAAAACAGTAAAGATTGCTTTGTACGTAACTCTGCCAGAATTGGTAGAAATTTCTCTCACAGGTCGATTCGGCGTTTAATTGGACAATTAAACGAGACTTTCCTGTAAGTTGAAGTTTGACTGAAATTCTATCATATGACAGCAGAAGGCAAGGGAGTGAGAATTGGTCGTCTATGTAGCTCTACGTCGAACTGCCTCGGCCTGGCCTTTGCGCTCGTTTCCGCGGTCACATTCTCGGAGTCACCCATACTTAAATCCCCAACCCTATCTCATCGGATCTCCCGCCTTCTGGTCATGTGATAGAATTAAGGACTTAAGGAGTGACAGTTTATATGCAGCCCCAATATACTGATACTTCCAATTAGCCGGACAGTGTTCACATATTACGATTCAAAATCATAGCTATCACTTAAAAACTTTATTTGAGATTAAACTCTTTTCTTTTCACAGGAAAGAAATAAGGCTAATTAGATGGAAGACAGGAATACTGGCAACACTTGCATCATTACTTTTTTCCTGTCAACAAATCGCTGCTTTTATATCGTTGGTTGCATTGGCAGCCGCAGGAATAGAACTTACTTCATATAATACGTTCATGATTTTATCGCTTGTTAGTACACTGAGGAAGTCTGTTGCAGGAAACATTTCTGACTCATTTAGAAATTTGGCTGACTTTGCTGCAGCTCTAGCTCGCATCCAGAGTTTACTGGAATTGAAGAATGACAACATACTAGAATCCTTTCAGATAACTGGAAACATTAAATCGAGCGAAGAGTACACTGATAAACGTGAAAATTCCCTCTGCTTTGATGGTGCCATTGACGCAGAAACAACATCAGGTAAAACACTTGCTGTTTCACTAGAAAATGTCAGCTGTAGCTGGAGTGGCAGTTTGAACAACGTAACTCTGAAAACGCTCTTTTTATCAGTTAAAAAGCATGATTTGGTGCTTATTACTGGTCCAGTTGGCTGTGGCAAGTCCTCGTTGTTGTACTCCATTCTTAAAGAAATTCCTATATTTAGTGGTGACATATCGTGGCAAGGTAAAATCGCCTGGGTCGGTCAACAGCCCTGGGTGTTTTCTGGTACTGTACGAGACAACATTTTGTTTGGTGAAGCGTTTGATGCAAACAGGTATCAGATGGTATTACAAGCATGTGCTTTGAGTGAAGACTTGCAAAGCTTTCCGGGTGGAGATATGACACGCGTAGGAGAACGTGGAATCGTACTGAGTGGCGGCCAGCGGGCACGCGTTGAATTGGCACGCGCAGTGTACTCTAATGCTGATATCTACCTGTTAGATGATCCATTGAGTGCAGTTGACACAAACGTGGGCCAACATATTTTTCGTGTGTGCGTTAAGGGATTATTGCGCGATAAAACTCGGTTAATGGTCACTCATAATTTGCAAGCTCTCAGAGATGCGAAAAACGTTATAGTTATGAATAACGGCTCGATTCTAAAGAAAGGCACTTTAACATCGCTACAGCAGTCTAAAATAGAAAAATGCAGTGAACAGGACGAAACCGTTGTCTCCCCAAACAAGAATCCGTTGAACCAATCCGGAAATGAAACAGTCGTAGATGAGCAATTTGTCGGTCTTTATCACGTGGATGAAGATCGTGAAGTTGGTTATATCTCGTGGAAGTTATACTGGCATTACATACAGGCTGGAGTGACTGCTGCTGTGGCTGTAGCTCTGATGCTATTCCTCCTCTTTGTACAAGGTTGGTGTTTTGTTTTGTTTTGTTTTTTCTTTTCCTACCGTACAAAATACATGTATATCTCGCGAGGTAGAACAATAAAAGTGAAGTGAAGTGACCGCCGAATTCATTTTCTCCTGATCATAATGTCACTCACTTCTGACACTGACCCTAAACTATGTTTTAAGTCCACAAGAATGAGACGCTTAAATATCGGTGCGTAAAATACAACACTTTTGGTGGCACCCATCACTTATGATATTATGATATTACTTCATTTTTGTCACATATGGGTGGGTGACGCTATAAATAATTTCATTAGTATATATTAATGTTTATCTACGGAGAACGAGATGCTTTGGGCAGCATGAGTGAAAAGAGAAACCTTGTTTTATGGGTTTATAGCGAATGAAGCAGTAAATTTGCTTGATCAACGAAAATATCAACCCTTCAGATTTCCTGAAAAGCCATACCGGCTAAAATTACGAAAACTGCTAGCTGCCTCGGGAACAAGCCGCGTGGCTCAACTTACCTTATGATATTAGTTGTTTGTCAAAGTCCCATTGTTCATTATCTTTCTTCTCTCCTCAATTTTATGTCTTAAGGATCTCTCATACTCGCTGACTGCTGGCTTCTGAGGTTGACGCGTAGATCACATGACCCTCAACATCAAACCGAGGATCTATATATCTTTGGCTATCTTGTCACTGCAGCCTTTTTACTGTCAACCATCAGGACAGGCGTGTGTTTGAACTCCTTGGTAAACTCCTCCACTAACCTCCACAACTTAATGCTTTCAGCGGTGTTGAAAGCTCCAATTTTGTTCTTCGACACTAATCCAGCCGGGCGAGTAATAAACAGGTTTTCTAACGATATTGGCATCTTGGACGAGATGTTGCCGGGAAGATTCCTCCAGGCCGCGCAGATGGTACTCTTTGGTGCCGGAGCAGTGGTTCTTCCGTCAGTCTTAAACCCGTGGATTGTTCTTCCGGCATTGCCTCTTCTGGTGATTTTTGTGATGATCGGACGCTACTATCTCAAGTCATCACGTGATCTGAGGCGACTGGAAGGGATCAATCGAAGTCCGGTGCTATCACATTTTAGCGACACGTTGGAGGGACTGGTGACTATTCGAGTTTATGGAGGAGAGGCTCGGTTTCTGGAGGTGCTGTACAGGTGTGGTTCTTGGTGTGCCTGTGTGCACAGCTATGAATATTTTGAGCTTGCGTATATGTGATTTAATACATTTGAATTTGTATCTTAGGGTGCATTTTTTTTATTCACAATTCTGGAATTAGAATGGCCAGAATGTAAAATGCGCGCGTTTTTCTATCCCGCATTCCTATTTCGGAATGGACAGAACGCCATTCCATCCATTCTGCTCCAAGGGGCAGAATGAACAGAATGTATTCCTAGCATTCCGTACCATTCTTATTCCAGAATTGTGGATAAAAGACGCGCCCTTAGTTTCACCAAAAAACGCGACAGAATGTTTCTTTAGCTATTACCCTTAATTTTGTCGCTGTCTGGTAGGGCATTGGAATTAAATTAAAAGAAGGAGTACATGAAGAATATTTGCTGTGCGGTGCGGACGGTGTAATGCAACAAAGATGCACAACACCAAAGAAAAATTGTCATCTTTATAAGAGCTCTTAATTTTGAAGCGAGATCTTGGTTTAATTGCTGTTACGTTTGTTACTCAGTAGAGCGGCAGATTAATGTTATCAGCGAAATGTTGCTTACGTTTTCTTAATGCATAACACATCCTTTTGCCAAAGCGATGATGATCAAAGTGTTGCAATATATGTTTGGTAAAACGAGGCGTTGGAAGGAGTCAGGTAACAGGTAATTGTTATAATAAACATCGAATGATACTTCTTCGTGTGCATGCACTGGGTCATCTAGGCAGGAAACAATCACAGAACTTGTCGCGGAAAATGTTAGTCATTAATTGCAAGACTTTTCACTCAAATGTTTTGTAATTCTGTGTTTGTTATTGAGATTCAGAAAAGCGTTGTTGCTCGTTAATTCGTTTGTTTATTATTTTTGTTGCCAGCAATCAAGACAGGCACAACCAGGCGTGGTTTGCCATTTATGCCGCATCGAGATGGATTGGAATGCGTTTGGACATGATCTGCGTTGTGTTTGTTTCATTTGTAGCATTCCTTGCTATCGCCACCCGAGTTGGCTCAGGTACATTTTTTCCACGTACTTAGCTACCAGAATTTGGCTTTTTTTATAATTAAAAAAATGTATGAAAATTTGCCATTTGGTGCACATGTACTGAAAGCATTTTTGATACAGGTGCTGATGAAAAGTCATCCGCCACCGTCACAAGCATCACAATGAACAACATCACTATCATAATCGCCATCATCATCTCCATCACCATCGACTTAGTTCAGCATCATCATCATCATCATCATCATCCATTGTCATGCCATGACATCACCATCCGCATCTGCATTATCATTGTCTGCCAAAAAACCGAAAAATGTTCCCACTCTTACCTCGCTAGCTTTGGAATTCAAACCGGTTTCATCTGGCTATTAAAAGAAAACATTTGACCGTAAAAACTTATTTTCTCATGTTTTTTTAACCCATTGGCACCCGTGCCGGCCAAAACCGGCCGTAAAAAACTCCCATGCTTCAAAACATTGCAACTTTCTCAA
>JAEMWC010001826.1:15000-42500 GCA_016490735.1 Pachyseris speciosa
ACGGCAAACGTCGATCACAAAACCGATCAATTACTTCAAGAAACAATTCGCACGAAATTTAAACATTGTACAGTTATTACAATCGCGCATCGGTTGAATACCATTATGGATTATGATCGGGTTTTAGTTTTGGAAAATGGGGGAGTAGTTGAATATGACAAACCGGAGATTTTACTACAGAACAAAGGAGGACAATTTTCGAGGCTTTATTATGGCAATGATAACAATGCCACGTAACTCAATGACCATTCTTTCCTTCCTTATCATCACAAGAATTGCACAATATTTGCGTTACGAAGTTTAGCATATATTTGTGTTCTGTGCGTTTTGGATCCGTTCATTAGTAGCTGTCATAACGGATGGGTGTTGATGAGTTATGGTATGCAGTCTCTTAGGTCTCGCAAACCTACCTGCCCAGTAGGGATTACCGAAAGATTGTTTCCTTTGGGCTCCTGTTGTTGCCTGATACCAAGGGCTCCTGTTATCCCGTTTGTTGCGGGACAGATTTAGAAAGCTGTGGCTTCTCAGGATCACTTCAGTTTATTCAGCGTCAGACTTCTACACTCTGCCGTTGTCAGCAGACAACTCTCTACGAACTACACAAAACTAGCGGTTAAGTACGCTCGCTCTGAACTCTGATTGGCTGACTGCTCGTTTCCTTTCTAGAACAACAGACAAAGACTATACAAACTTAAGGCAGGCGAATACGTGCCTCGATTGTTGAGCTAGAATAAATTGATAAAGCTTATTGTAGCCAATTTTTCAACGTTCACTTTAGTAATGTACTTTTGAGACTGTAAAATTTCTTTGCCAAATTCAATCATGGCTAGCTACAGAGCGTGAAAGTTACACATGGACGTGATCCTAAATTTATAAGCAAGGCATGCAGAAAAGCTTGTGGTATTCTTGCGGTAAATACTTCGGTTAAACTTAATTCATGTTAATTAAAATATTCGACAAACTAATAGCGACGGAAACCAAAGTTTCCGCTGCCCTTTACACGAGAAAGCTGTCGTTACAGATAACCATGCTCACATGGACAAAGTTACAAACTTATCGGAAACAACACCTACAAGTCATTGTGCTTCCAACGGCAACGGCGGAAATTCTACTTTTGCCGAAAACAACTTACTCGTGGGAAGGAAGTTACATCAATTATATATAATTACCTGCGTGGGCTAAAATAACAAGGTGTTTGTTTGATTGCTGCACAATTAAATGTAATTGAATATATCGTAGTAAATGTTGTAAAATATGCTTCAACACATTATTCGCAGGATAGTTAAGTCTAAATCCTCAGATAGCTTCCATAAGTGTTTAGGAGTTAGTTACTCAACTGCTTCAAGTAGCTTTAGATCTTGTATTCCTCCGTTTGTTTCGGATGGTCGTGTGTATGGCACCCATAGCATTAGAATTGGTTGGGCCAACGATCTGGGGTTCTGGTCTCTTGATCCTGCGCTATTTGACCGACACGTCGGTTGGAAGACTCCTAAGTCTAATTTTCGGTATCTTGAGGCTGTTCCTGAGAACCTTGTCGAGATTAAGCGTGCTATGAATATCTAGCTGTTTTTTCGGTTTTAGGCTTCTAGGCCCGCTTTTTGTGTTTGTTTTCCGGTCGAGCCCGGCAGCTCGGGAAGTGCTGTCCATAGGGCCGGGTCCATAGGGCCGGGATTTTCCTCGTTGTTCCTGCTGCGAGCGCGTTAATTGGGGTTTTTCGTCTGATGGATGCTCGTCGGTGATTCCCAATTTTTCATCTTGTCTAGCTTATTTTGCTTAATTAATTTACTTGGAATCAAGTTTATTGCACGAGCTGGGGTATCCATTCCCAGGGGAGTGTTTTCATTTGTACGTTCTGATTTTAGCTTTCGTTTGTTTTGTATTATAGCTGTGCTTAAGCTTTATATTTTATTTTTATTTGTTTCTTAATAAACAGTGCTGGTTGCCCGCGGCACAATCATTATTCTCCATGTAGATGGCTTGTGTTTTCTGGTTGTTTAATGGCAGAGCAATTAGCATAGAAAACTCCAAAGCACTAACCATAATTTTCCAAGGCCTGTTGTTTTCTATAATTATTGTATAATTAAATTAAAGCCACTTTGGTATAATTATGCGTCTTCCTTCCTTCCTTCCTTCCTTCCTTCCTTCCTTCCTTCTTTCCTTCCTTCCTTCCCTCCTTCAGTTCTTCATTTCTTCAGCTTCCTTACCATCTCAAGAAATTAAACTCAAAAGTGCTAACTTTAACTTTTACGCCTTTTCTTTCGTATGATTATTGGACGGCAGTTTAAGTCTCAGACATATGGTCGATGGGGCTTAATTTATGGGCTCATTCGGACAGGGGTAAATTTAAGATTTTACAATATGGCGAGTTCTAGGTTTTAGGTGGAATTATTGTCTGAAAACACTGGTAAGTTATGCCCGTTACGTATATCGAAAGGTTAAAGAACTGATATGCCGCGTTACGGACATGCGTAGTGTAAACAGGAGCCATATTTTGTATATTTATTGATTTGCCACACACGATAAACTAATACAATGATTAATAAACTACATAATCGGAATTGGACCAATCTTAGTTATGGCTGAAATCTTGACATTTTGAAACTCGTTTACAAATCGAACCATATTTGTTTGAGTAGAAATGTTCAGTCTATCATGGTTGATTGGAGTATATCTGGACGAAGATAGTTTATCTATACGCGTGATGTCACGTGAGGTCTTGTTCGCGTCATTTTAGTAGACGAGCTGCACCACAGACACTTGCCATCTTGGCCGGGTTTTGTCTTCTCTGTCACTGTGTCACTGCAAATATTCTCATAGCAGGGATAACCGGTCAAATATCAAGCTTTCATTTTGTTGCTAGTCATAGAGATGCCTACCACCACTATTGCTATCTGTATAGTTTGTCTGCCTTAAAATCATTTGTACTTCTTAAAGCATAAGTATATATAATTAATACTGTATCTTTGTTACTCGATCTGCTTTCTTTCGTTTAACAAGAAGCTGGAGCCAGCTTGAACTCGAGCCGTATTTCACGTTCGTTTAATGTTGGACGTGTAGTTCGTCTTATCCAAAATGGCAGTCTAGAATTAATTTAAATTATAAATTGAATTTAATACAAATCATTAAAGCATTTAGTGTATTCATATGTTATAAAATGAAATGAAGAACTGATCCTCGTATTCTACAGTACGGCCCACTTGACTTCAACTAGTTTTCTTCCTATTGCGCCGGATTAACCTCAGAGATATAATAAACTTCTTACCAGCCTCGTTTTTTCGGTTCGTACTGTAAGTTACGGATACTCGTTTTACCCATTAATTTATGGTCCAAACGCGAAGCTCTTCGCGCTTGGACCATAAATCAAAGGGAAAGAACTCGGTCCGTAACTTACAGTACGGACCTCGAACTCGGTTAGTAAGAGGTATGTATAAGGCGGGAAATTTCGGCAGGGAATGTCTGCAATAAAACTGCGCAGTGGGTAAATGCACTTGTCACGTTTGTTGTGATGTCAGTTCTATGCAGATGTGGACTTGCAATTTATATTTACTTGCACAATTCTGAGATGTGGCACCGTCTGTCATATTAGAAAATTGATGTGACATTTTGACCTAAAAGAGCAGACACTATTGGACTAAAACATTTATTGGTCAATCAATTCAGCCTGTACAGTAGTTTCTCCGAATTGCCTGCGTAGCAGGAGCTAGAAAGGGAAAGGGGCGCGCGAAAGGAATGGACACGCGCGCGAAGCGAGGGGAGTTCCGCACTCTCAACCTTTGCTTCGCGCTTCGCGCGCGCTCGCTCTTTCCCCTTTCTAGTGCCTGCTACGTAGGCTGTCAGCCGAATTGCCTTAGTTTATAAAAAAAAAACCCTGAAAAACAAACAAATTAGGGATCTAACATAATGACATAATGTAGGTAAAACGTTTGTATCTAAATGTAGCATTTCACTGTACGTTGTGTTTTGAGAAGTAATAAAGTGTATATTATATATAAAAAAAAAGGCTAAAGCCACCGTCGATCCCCTATAACCATGATTAACAAAATCAGCCAAGATTAAACTATCTCGAAACTCCCTCAGGTCGCTTCCGGCAGTATCGTGCGAGTTTATCTTTTGCCTCCAAGTCCTCTGAAGTTTCACGCTGTTCAGAATTTGGCTGTTTAACCATGTACTTTTATCTATAATTATTAGGACGAGTCTGTAGGATTCTGGGTAATCCACATAATTCAGATGTAGGGTTTGCGGTGACGCAACCAT
This sequence comes from Pachyseris speciosa, assembly GCA_016490735.1. Taxonomy (NCBI): domain Eukaryota; kingdom Metazoa; phylum Cnidaria; class Anthozoa; order Scleractinia; family Pachyseridae; genus Pachyseris; species Pachyseris speciosa. The sequence continues at coordinate 19,255 of JAEMWC010001826.1, forward strand.
GCATGGTGCTAGCAAAGTAAAGATAGCACTCACGTCTTTCTCGTTGTTTCGTTTTCGTTTTCCAGGTATTATATATGCTCAAAAAGTTTGAGTGATACTCGGGCATATCTTTAAGTTATTGGAGTGTAGAGTAGCCAGCGTTCTTCCGCTTGCTTGCTCAATTCCTCGCACAGCGTTTGGTAAGGAATCAACTGCTTCACAGGCATTGGCCATGTTCTAAACTAGTGAGGGCCTGGATTTATCAATTGGAAAAAATTGTTGACAATGCATGAAAGAGCATCTCAAAAATAGTCACCTTGCCAACTTTGACGCTGTTCAGTTGAATTGGAGCTGAAACAAAAGCTTTTGAAAAAGATGTAAAAAAGATGTAAATGAAAAAGATGTAAATGCATGTCAACTGGCGACTTTTGACCAAACATAGTCAAACTTGCTGAAAGTACTTATTTTGAGATACCCTTTCATATGAGAATCGATTTAGTTCAATTTCGTTGATTTTCAATAAAGTTTGGATTCGTTCCCAGGCCCTTACTCATTTAGAACATGGCCAATTGGTAAGAGCGTCATTAAGGCGGGACTTAACCTAAACACTGTTTTTGCGTCACTTGACATGGATTTGACGTTAATATTTTCTCGTTTCAATCAATCCAAAATCCCTATGCTCATCCCACGAAGCTGTATTGTGGGATATTTTGTGAATTTTTTGGTGATTTTTGGGCATATTTGGGAAGAGATAATTTTTCTAGAAGGATTAGTTAATTTAGGGAAATAGGGAATATTGAAGATTTAATAAAGGTTTAAAATTGGAATTTCAAGTGGAAAATGAGTAAATGGACACCAAAACAGTTCCTTAGCAACCTTCAGTGCCCTTGTGGGGTGTCAACTGTCTGGTGGTGTTTCATAATATTTTTGTACATTTTAATTTTCGTTAAAATCCTTAAAATTTCACTCCAATTCACCTGAAGTCCCACCTTAACTATTGCAAAATTACTCCAGCACACCCCTTCCCCCCCACATTAAAAATGTACCTTCCCTGAGAAATATTGTTTGTTTTTTTTTCTCGTGAAACGTGAAATCCCCATTTTAATGCCCATGAAACGTGAAACGGCCATTTTATTTCCCGTGAAACGTGATCAAGTTATTGAAAATGGTAAAAAGGAACTTAACCTGGAGAATCCGGGTATCGATCCCGGTACCTCTCGCATGCTAAGCGAGCGCTCTACCACTTGAGCTAATCCCCCGATCGCAATTTACATGGCATGTTTTATGTTTATAAACATAATGTTGTCTTACGGTGACGTCATTGGATGGATGAAAATTTTGCGCATGATCACCGATTACGAAAAACATTTCAACAATGGCTGCCATCCTTACTTGCCTCTTTAAAACTTTTCAGTGGATACCAGTTTTATTTATCAACGCCGTAATTATCTGGTCTTATTACGCTTATGTTGTTATTCTTTGTTTTGGTAAGGACGACACCACTTTACTCTTTTTTTTATTTTCCCGCTTTAAAATCGACGATTCCGTGAATGTGGACCTCATATTTGTCGGTTCGATAGCTAGAGATCTTTTCAACTGATCTGTTTTCACCTTGTGTATCCTAACAGCTTCACCGTTAATTTCGATTGTCTCTTTCTCTTACAGAGAGCGTTCAATCTACGTATGAAAGAGGTAAGCTTGAAAATAATATAATGGCGGTTCGAACTGTACTATGAGTTAGCTTAGCAGCGTCGTTTGAGTATCATGTTTCTGTTATTATGAGCTTACATTCTTATTTTTCAGCTTTGATTGGTATTTTCTAAGGCGTATGAAGTCATACAGTTCGTGTTAATATGCTTATGCTTACTGTACTATTAAAAAGCCTTTATCGTGACGTGATTGCGCGCAGTTTCAAAATTAGACTTCATTAGTTGTGAGACTTTATTCCCTTTTGATCATTAGTTTTCTGTGAAATATCCTTGATCTTTCATTTCAGCTGTATATTTGATTCTGTATCACCCTTTCTTTGTGATGCTGATGATTTCTTACTGGCGGACAATATGCACTACATCGGGCATTGTTCCTTCGCAGGTTTGTGACAACAGAAATGGTGCACACAGCATTACTGTAGCTATCTGAAACTGTTAACTAGATGTTTATCCTGTGTTAAATCTTGCTATTTCCATGAAGCCTTTTCCGCGTGGATCGATCTAAGCTTACAATTTTGTTTAGAAAGAGCAGTTCCTCTTGTCTGCTTCTTGGAGCAAGGAAGATTTAAGGCATATAAACACTGACCACCATTTTTCACCACATTCAAACAGTTCAACGTTTTTTCTCCGTTATATTTGATTTTGTTTCATTGTAGTCTTCCTCGTGTATATTGAATGTTGTCTCCCAACAGACCGAACTGTTTACGCCAATTTTACTACCATAGTAATTTTATGTATAAATATGTACCTGTGTTATTGTTTCACCCGACTTGGTTAGCTTCAATACACTTGGTGGATATCCATTTAGCAAATCATAAATGAAGTTGTTGTCGGTGTTATTGGACCTTCTGTTATATTAATATTGCTCCTGCTGCACAAGTGTTGCTGCTTTTAATGAGAGGTTTGGGTTGGGGGTGGGCAGGCTCTATCCACTGAGGTTCTAGCCTAAAGGGGCACTGTTACGTTATTGTACCATCACTTTAAAAAGCTTAAAATTGCCAATGCAGCACTGCCAATGCATCAGTGGAAACCTAAAATAATGGTCTAGTTTTGCTGCCAAAGACTGTAGTACTGCATTGACACTATAAACTCCTGTATTCCATCAAAGATGACGAGGATGGAAATAGATTGAAGCTATGCATTGAAAAATCCCCCCCCCCCAAAAAAAAAAATTATTATGATTAGCTCTCCCTGCTAAAATTTCATTGGAATTTATCTTGCTGATTCTGTAGGAGCATTTTTTGCACGATAAAAGGTAAGGCAGTAATTTTGGCAGAATTGAACCAAACACAGCAAAAATCCTGGTGACAGTGCTCCTTTAAAGAGGTGCCTTTTTAATTATCTTAGTGAGGAAGAGGTGACTTTTTAGTTCTCTTAGTGGGAAAAGAGGTGGCAGAATTTAAAATTTTAGTATTTTGGGGTTGCGAGAACAGGCTGTCAAATGAAAGAGTACATGTACACTGTAGCAGTTAAATCCAAGCCTTACACTGAGATGGTAGCAAAAGCTGCTCAGGATTTACTGATACAAATTATTACTATGCAAAAATTATCATGACCAACCCTAGCCTCCATGTACGTATAACATAGTAGGTTTACACTCTTTCCCCACACCTCAGCGTACAACAACTGTACTCTGCTCATTACTAGACTGGATTGTTTCCATCTTGCTGTTGCCCTTGCAGTCAACCTATGTCACTATGTGACCAGTACATGTATTTCTGAGAATGAAATGAACATTCGAATTCCTCTTTGGAAAACTTTCCAAAAACCATGCATTGATCAACTGGAAAAATATTTCAAAAGAAAAGCACATAGGAAACATGATTATCAATAGTTTTCAAAAATACGTTGTGTTGGGATGTAAAAAAAAATAATTTTTTATACATGTAGCTTTATTTCTGGTCATCGATAAACTTGCCTGGGAAATTTCTACAGAAAGTCTGAAATCTTGCTGGTGATGTTCAAAACATCCATGTAAAACTCTGTTCAAATTTCAAAAATACTGGTCATGCATGAAGTAGATTGATGGTAAGTGATGTGCATTATTTATCTTCTGTTGCAGTTTTTCTTAACCAGAGCTGACAGAGAGTGTTTAGACAATGGGGTAGGTGTCTCATAAATTGAAAATAGAATAAAACAATATATTATAAAACAGTGAAAAGCAAACAAATTAAGTGCATGATGGTCATGAATTAGTGTCTATTCCAGAAATTGGCCATAGCACCCCTCCACCACCCCCACCCTCCACTCCACTCCACTCCACTCCACCACCCCCCACCCTCCACTCCCCCACCTCCCACCACTATCACCACAGTCTGAGGAGTTAAGCTTGTTAGTTAGTTTTTCAAGGATTATACAAAAAATATCTGGAATTTTCAGAGGGAGTGAGGGGCATCAAAATCAACAAAACCATTTCATAGGAGAGGTAGAAAATAATATTATTTTTCTTGAACACACGTCTGAGGAAACCACTGTATAACCATCCATTTTACTTTTTTTTCTGTAGCACCAAAGTTTCTTGGACATCATCCATTGCCGTTGTGCAAACAAAATGATGTTAATTTCAAACAATAATTATTATTTTAACTAAGTTACATCATTCAGTGTTTGGAATATCCAGCCGGTTTATGGAAGGTCATGAGTTTGTCTTTGTTTGACTGTCCCAAGCTTGTGGCACGATAAATGTCACACTCTTGTCACATATTTTACAAGTGGCTCAGTCAGTGCTGTTTATTTAATCAACACTGATTTGTAGCTGTTCAGAACATTTATTCCTGAGTTAATTTGTTCTGGAATACATCTATAGGATCCCAAAGAAGTTTTAGAAAGAGTAGCAAGAAAACTTCCAGTTGTTACACAGACTCTATCAGGAGGTGAGGATAAATATAAGCATATCAGCAATCTCGCCATTTCACTGTTTCTGGCTTTCAGAGGAGGTTCAGGTTTGAATGGTGTGGCAAGTGTTTGGGTGTCATTATTGCACATATACACTGTAGTTTCAAAGTTTTCCAAAATGTGTGATATTAATATTAAAGGGCAATTTTGAATACTCTGAAAATACAAGTGTATTATTATTAATCCTTAATTGTATAAGAATTCAATGTGATTACGTCCTCCCCTAATGTAAGCAAGGGCAAAATGTTCTTAACATTGTCGAGGCATATCTAAAAAGCAGTCAGCCCAGCAGAGTAAGAACACTCCCTTGCAAGCAAAACAAACAAAAAATTCAGACAACTAATACCTTCAGCAGGTCCAAAACGAGTTTAGATGATTGTCATTATTTTACATCCAGTTAAGAGAAAAATAGGAGTCTCACAATCATTCCTGAAAGAAACAACAATTTAATCAAATGTTAAGCTTCAATTTATTTTATTCACCCATACTGTAGAGGTTTCTATCACTTGAAAAATTAATATGCATCCACTTGAAAACATGCATCCGTAAAAACAACAAACAATTTGTCAAAAGAGAATTTGTGGAGCAATCACCAAGTTTGAGCTTCTTGTTCCTGCCATTTATAATGGTATAGTGTTCTGTGTTCTTTCTTGGTGAGCTGCAAGATGCCATGGTAAAGTGAAAGCCCTTGATGCATTGATTACAGAATCATTTTGTTTTCCAATCACACAACATGCAAGTTGATGCAAGCTTTAAGCTTTTCAGGCAAAAACAAAAAAAAAATATTTTGTTGTTACTTTTATCACTCAAAAATTCCCTTTCTGGAGTAGCTTTTCAAGCTAGCACTTGATCTTCACTCCTTTTATCATAAATACAGTGATGTAGGTGAAGATTAAAAGTTGTGCTCAGATGAAGAACCAACTGAATGTGAAACACAATTCAGGAATGCATATTTTTGGTGCTCAACAAATAGGGAGCAAGTAATCTTGCCCTCCTCAGAAGCAAAAGGAAAAAATTTAATGCCCTCTTCTTTGACCAATCAGCCTTCAGTAAGTTTGTCCTCTTTGTTATAAAAGCTGGTAATTGGCTATCGTGACCAGGACAAAATAACACTGTACAGTGTCAGGAACTGGCAACTCCTGACTTTGATGGTGTCTAACGGTATTAACCATATTAATCAGATGCAGTTGATGGGTTGAAAGCAAAACTATCGTACAATGTATTTAGCCTTGAAATTTGCTCAGAATTAGCTGAATTTTGGCATGTGGACTCCATTTTTGTCAAAGAACATTGCCCTGTATTTTTTTTTTCACTGTTGCATGCTTCGTTTTCGGGAAAAAATACTAATAAAACAAAATCGGGCAAAAACATGTTCACACAGACCGTCACATACGATAGTTAATAATTCGCTTTCAGCCCTTCAGTTGTGTAGATTATCTGCTGCTTGTGTGAATGTTATTTGTTTTATTTCTTTGATTCTAGCTGCTAGGTATTGTGATGTATGTCAAGCTATAAAACCTGACCGATGTCACCACTGCTCCATGTGTAAAAAGTAAGTTGAGCACTTCATTTTGCAATTTGAAGAATTTATTCATAAAACATAACAGGTTGTGTTTACAAGGAAATGTGACTGATTTCACTAGCTGTTGTCAAAAACTGAGCATCTCTATGTTACAGTATGATAACACATTATTTCAGCAGTTTGTGTGTGATTGCTCCTTCATAAAGCTATGACAAATAATATTAAAATTATGGTAAAGTGAAAGTGCTTCCTTAACAGTTGTATACTTGTATTGTTTTCTGGTTGTTGATTTTTCTATAATTTTCACAGGTGTATTTTAAAAATGGATCATCACTGTCCATGGGTGAATAACTGTGTTGGATTCACAAACTACAAGTTCTTTCTTCTCTTTCTGTTCTACGCAATTCTTTACACAGTGTACATCACAGCAACAGTCACCAAATACTTTGTGGCATTTTGGAATGTGAGTGTCTTTACATATTTTGTGATTGTAATGTCATTTGAAGTGTGGTTTGAGCTCATGAAAGGGATGGTTTCAAATGATGGTTTGGCGCATTTGGAAGCTATGATGTAGCCCACTCTATTCCATTGTTTAAATACAAATCAAATGCAATTACATACATGTAGAATCGTGCTTTTGTTTTGGAATAAACCATCAGGCCGAATAATACATTTGATATTCAATACTAAATTCAACATTTTCTACACATAAATCCAGCCTTTGTGTATAGCCATATGGTCATGTGTAGGCAATCAGTTTTGACATTAAACCTAAAAATCACTAATGGTGAACCCCCTTAAAAAATCACTCTCTTCGTTTTGATTACTCAAAACTAACATCTTTTCAGGCCTTGCTCCGGGCATCATTTCAATAATGCGTAGCCTGAACAGCATTACCTAATGTTTTTTAGTATAAATCTGCAAACGTTCTATCACGAATGCCATTCTCTGATTGGCTAGGCTACTCTGTGATTGATAGTGAGTAGCAGTTGTCTACAAAATGGTGGCTGCTTCTTCACATTTTTGAAGTGTCAGCGAGGAGGAATCAGATAATTTACTTGTATAGTTTTGAACAACTAGTAGATTTATACTAAAACAATTAAATTATTCGCTCTCAATTTCTATGCGTGATAGCTGATTCGGGCTGTGCCCTCATCAGCTGTCACATGATAGAAATTACGAGCTCATAATCTCATAAATTTTATACGTCACACGGCCCCTTGATTTGGAAATTTAAATTATTAATTTTTTGTAAATTTTGTATGTCTATTACTGACACAGCTTGCGTTTGTCATGTAAGAGTGATCAAAGATAGAAATTAATTGTACATTTTTAGCTGTTCTTGTTAACATTATAATGTAATCAAGTTAAGCTTATGTTGTCACTTGTTTTCTTTTACAGAACACATTAGATGGTGATGGGAAATTGCACATCTTGTTTTTGTTTTTTGTGGCACTCATGTTTTGCATTAGTCTTTGGTCACTGTTTGGCTATCACTTATATCTCACCGGGAGTAATAAAACAACATTGGGTAAGTTGTAACAGCTTAGTTTATTATCTTCAAAATGTACAATTTATTTGGTATGATTTGACAATTATATTGGTTTGAATGTGAATTGCTACCATCCTATCAAAAAGCTAAAGAAATCCCAAGAAAACGTTGTCGGCAGCTGGCACTAAAGTTACAAAAAGCTTTCATTTGCATTGTTGGTAAACATCTCAGCTTCTTGTCTTTCACTGTAGCTTTTGTGAGGAATCAGAAATTAATTTAAAATAAAATAATAGTAGTAGCACTACAGTCACCATCAAGAACCAATGATGAAGGCACTAGCAAACGTATGGGGTACCGTTGTGGCATTCGGATGTGTGTATCTCTGCTCCGTGGCAGTGAACCATGTTTTCTTACTTTGACTGCTTTAAACACTGCAAATTTCACAAATTAGGATGGGAGATCAAGTTGAGGTCCTTCGAAAGGAAAATGACAAGTTGAAAAAGCAAATAGCTGACATTATGAATGATTTGAAATCTTTGAAACACGGGGATGCTGTGAAGCTGCGTGTGAAACAACATGGCGCCGCTGCTTTCCAAGGGCCTGTGGCGACAGCTATACCTTGCGAACCACCAAATGAGAATGATGTTTAATGTCTTAGCGATGGCTATGATGAACTTTTGGTGGTGCGGAACCACATGGAGGAGAAGTTGGCGAGTATTGAGTCACGGCTTCAACTGGTGTCAGAAAAGGTCTCAAAACTTTCTAAGGCAATCTATGCTATTCAACTGTACAGTTACCAATATAATGTTAAGATTGTGGGAGTCCCTCAAGAGGATGCTACTGAAACCGCAGAGAAGACGGTCCAGCTTGCATAGAGATATTTGCAGGCATAGGTGCTAATGTTGCAGATTTTGACATTGACACTGCCCATCGTGTACCAGCAAGAAATGGCTGCTGAAGACAGTCATCAACCCAGAGCGCATATCAACCTATCATTTGTAAGTTTACGCGCCGAATAGCTCAAGATGGTGTCCTAGCAAAATGCAGGAATACAAGAAACCTTGCTCCAGAGATATTTGGTCTTCCTACTGGTACTGATTTGAAGATTTCAATCTACTGCCATCTAATTCCGAGGCTGCAAGAGTTGTTACACTCCGCTAAAACCTTTCAGGAAGAGCAAAGCTTCAAGTACTGCTGGGCCAAAGATGCAGCAGTCTTCCTACGTAAGACCGACCGCTTGAACGAATTTTCAAGCTCAGCCGCTTAGAAGACCTCGAAGAACTTCGTTGCAATGCTACAACTCCTATCACAATTGAAGGGCTGAGGGCATAAACTGCCTATGTCTAGTTTTAGGTGTTTTTTTTGCATACGTTATTTCTCGAAAACGAAAAAGAAATCGGTGAAAAAAAATACGGGACAATGTTTTTGAATCAAAATGCAGTTCACATGCAAAAATTTGGACAAATCCAAGCGAACTAAAAAAACGGCCGAAAATTACACATAGGCAGTTTATGCCCTCAGCCCTTCATATGTCTGCCTTATTAACATGCATGAAGCAATGCCCAAGGGTATTCTTTATTTGAAAACTTAGCGCCAAGTGCTCGCAACTGAAGGGTAAAACTGAAACTGGACATGAAATGATTGATAGGTAGAAAGGATTGTTCCACAGTGTGACGTAGACTAAAAGTTTTGGCGGTTAAAACATTGGTACTTACGCAACGTGTCTGCCGAAGCTCCCGACTCGATCCGCGCTAGCTTGTTTGGTTTAATCGAATTATGTCCATTTGCCTGTTCGCTCGGTGATCGAAGGACATCATGAAGTCTTAAGATCCATAAGTCTAACACGGCTGAAAGAAGCCAGTCGTGTTTTCTCTGCTTGCCAAACCATGAAGAGAGAAGATGAATTTGACTCTCCGGTTTGGGAGTAGAGATTAAGAGCCGGGCAGAAAAAAAAATCTGAAAACATCTCTCGTCTCAAAAGCGGCTCGGTTTTGCTAGTCTTGGTCCATTTCTGAAAGGTTGCCGTGCTAGAATTTCCGAAAAGGAGAGGCATTTTTGGAGTTACGGGCAAAAAACTGGCTGATGTTTGCAGAGTGTCTTTTGCACGCGGAGGGCATAACATTCCCACAATTCATTGCGGCCGAAGTGGGCGCTGTCTCGCGGGCCATCGAAGCCGTGAAACAGTTCGTCAAAATTCGGAAACATTACGGAGAATTCATCTGAGAGAGGGAAGTCAGCATGACGAGAAGTCCGTCCGTTTTCGATGACTATCTTGAAAACAATCCAGGGAAAAGTTGCATGGGCGCGCGTGGAAAATATTACTCGTGGTCGGTCGTCGAGTTGTTATGTAAACACAGGGAGACATGCTGCCCAATTTCAACATATAAATAAGTTTTGCGTAGATCAACTCGGTTATTTTGATTTTATGGAGGCTTGTAAACATCAGCAAAACGTATTTTCAAGCGAGATAAACACCAGCAAAAACGTATTTGCACGCGAGACATTTTAACAAGTTGTTGTGTTACGCATCAGACGATACGGATTAAATTTCACATCTTATGCAAATATTTACGTCTTGAAGCCAACAAAACTAGTTAAGTATTTTGTTCCAGTTTTTTCACTGTCGTCATTTACGTTGATTTGTGATACGAATTTCATTCCACTGGTTCCATTTGACGACGAAAATGAACCCTTCAAAATCGTTTCAAAAATGACCAAAGCACGCGAAGCGCCAGTCAAATCTCTGTTTCGAAGCGGAAACCGACGGGAAACAGCTTACTCTTTTAACTCTTAATTTTGCCCTTGAACATCGTTAACTCAAATTTTCGGTGCTGCTCACGAACAGAAGTTGTTGGTAGTAGCCAAAAGCTATCTTCAAATAAAAACAACCTTCTTTAATATTTTATTCTATTTCTCAGCCGACAGCAAGCTTTTTAAGCACTGAGTTAGAATCAAATCCGATCCTGCTGTATGCCGTTTTCAACCAAAACACCCTCTTCAACACTTTACTTACATCGGCCAAAGCCTTCCAGAAAGAATTAAGAATCAACTGGCAAGAAACCTGTGCGCTCTTTTCATTTCGGAGGAACCAAGAAACCAAGAAACCTGTGCGAGACTCAAAATACGCCGCTTACTTTAACGTTAACGTTTGCAATGCCCTAGGCCGAACCCTATCCCTAGCTCTAACCCTAACCCTAACTGTAACCCTAGCCCTAATTTTAACCCTAACTCTAAACTTAACAATAACCCTAAATCTTTTGAGTGCTGTTTTCAAGTCGGACAAAATCTACGCGCGCTGGCTTAAGGTTAACCAAGGTTGCTGTGTGCTGTTTTTAAGTCAACCCAGAATGTTGCGCACTGTTTTCCAGCTAAGGAAGCTTCTTGAGCACTATCAGTAAGCAAAACACTGGTAATAAGTGCTGCATTTAAAAAAGTCGACCATTTCCAAGTCGGATGGGCATCTTGTGGGCTGTTTGTGAGCTCAAAAAGGCACATTGCGCATAAAGAATACCCTTGGGCATTACTTCATGCATGTTAATAAGGCAGACATATGAAGGGCTGAGGGCATAAACTGCCTATGTGTAGTTTTAGGTGTTTTTTTTTGCATACGTTATTTCTCGAAAACGAAAAAGAAATCGGTGAAAAAAAATACGGGACAATGTTTTTGAATCAAAATGCAGTTCACATGCAAAAATTTGGACAAATCCAAGCGAACTAAAAAAACGGCCGAAAATTACACATAGGCAGTTTATGCCCTCAGCCCTTCAATTGAAAGCCACAAATGAGCGATAAGTACTTTATTATAGTCATAAAGTTATCATTTATAAATTCTAAGTTCTTATTACCTCCTTTCTCATCTTCAAGATGCATGCTACAGTGTATATGACTTGTTCTCATATTGTCTTGATTCTTGATGAAAATGTCGAAGAAAAATAAGAATGTAAATAAGTCTGATATTGCTCTCTGTATATCTCTTTTTAAGCAATTACCCTATTTCAATTATACTGGTAGCCTTGTAGTACTCCATGGACAATTTAATAATAGTTTATTGGAAAATCACCAACCAACAAAATATGAACTTGAAAACTTACCTAGTCTTTACGATTTAAATGTATTTGATCTCAATGTTAACTTGGATGCAAATATTAGCCCTTACAAAAATTTATTTAAAAATCAAATACAAAGTAGATATTTTTCTCCACACAGTTTCCAACAGGCAAAATCGAAATGGCCAAAATCTGACTCTTGTTTTTCTGTAATTCACAATGTTGTAAGCCTGAACCATAATTTAGAAAAATTTCAAACATATTTTAGAGGAGCTTGAATTTCATTTTGATATAATAGGTATTTCTGAAACCAAAATTACCAATTCAAATTTAGGCGCCTTTCAACCGTACATTCCTGGATATAACTTTGAGTAAATGTTCCGAGACCTTTATCTTTTGGAGGTGTTGGCTTATTCATAGATGAAGCACACAATTACAGAGTTAATGAAAAAACAAGTAATGAATCTTTTCAAGCTTTGTGGATCGAAATATCATTTGTCAAAAAGAAAAACATTATTTGCGGGGCCATCTACAGGCAGCACAATAAACCAGAATGGTTTTTGTGATACCTCGAAGAGACTATCGACAAGTAATAATTATTGTCAGCTTCAGGATCAAAGCAAATCTGCATTTTAGGTGATTACAACCTTGACACCCTAAAGATAGAGAGTTCAAGTTATAGTCATGATTTTTTAATGAGTCTTCAAAGTTGTTATCTCATTCCAACAATTGACAAACCAACTTGAGTAAGCTGAACCTCAGCAACACTAATTGAAAATATTTTTGTGAACAATCCTGAGCATGTTTGTGCTAGTGGAAATATAGTTTCAGATGTTAGCAACCACTTTTCGCAATTTAGTATTTTAAACTCTGGCACTGCAGAACGACCCAAAGTTAGAATTCAAAAAGTGCGTGATTTTTCCCATTTGTCTCGGGATTCCTTCATCTCGGATCTTTTGCAAGTGGACTGGCATGAGATCTCTACTAGAGGTGGTGACGATATCAATAGTGTTTTCTCCTCGTTTTATACTAAATTAAACGAGGTTTTGAATAAGCATGCGCCTATGAAAACATTATCTAAAAGGAAAGCAAAGTAGCTTTCGAAACCTTGGATTACAAGGGGAATCAGAACATCAATCAAAATTAAAAATAAACTTTATGAGTGGTGACCAAAGCAAGTATAAACATTATCGAAATGCAATATCCAAGTTAACTTGTTTAAGTAAAAAAAAGTATTATTAATTATTTACTAAACCGCAAAAAGAAAACGACTATAACAATTCATAATCTAAAACAGCGAGGGAGTAACACCACCATCAATGATAAATTATTTATGATTTCAAATATTTTAAACAAACATTTTACGAGCGTCGGACCTAATCTAGCAAAAAGATTTCCAAACTCTGATAAACATTTTACTGATTTTCTTGATAAAAATAACTCACCAGCTTCGTTTATCTTCTTTCAACCTATAACACCAAACAAAATTAAGCTAGAGATACTCTCTATGCCCAACAACAAGTCTCACGGGTATTATTCCTGTTCAACGCACATACTGAAGTGTGCAAGTGATATTATTAAGGACATTTTAGCTGATATTTTTAACAAGTCTCTTGAACTCGGAACATACCCATCTAAATTAAAAATGGCAAAAGTTATACCAATCTTTAAAAGTGACGATGATACAGATCCTAATAACTATCGACCAATTTCATTATTATCAAGCTTCAATCGAATTTTTGAAAAATTAATGTACAAAAGGATGAAAATATTTATAGAAAAAGAGAACATCTTGTGCACATCACAGTATGGTTGCAGACAAGGACACTCAACAGAACATGCTATTCTGGACATTGTTAACGAAATACAGTCAAATATGGATAAAGGTCTTATCTCCTGTGGCATTTTCATAGACCTCCAAAAGGCTTTTGATACTGTTGATCATACTACCTTACTTCAAAAATTGGATTTTTATGGTTTTAGAGGAATAATAAATAATTGGTTTTCTTCTTATTACCCGGGCTGCACGCGTCTCGCGTGGCGCCCGGGTCTAAGATTACCGACCGTTCTTCTTTTTTCGTCGAGTATCATCCACAAAGTGCACTTCCGGCGTTTCTGCGCAAGCGCTAACTTTTTAACAGAGTGATGCCTGTTGTCATGTATCGGAAAATGTCGATTCACCTTGTGTCTTTTGAAGTCTGAACAAACAATATGTTAAGAGAAGTGTCTATGCGAATGATTGCAAGTTCAACGGCGAGAAGAAAGCTTTTAACATGAGTAAACTTAACTCCAGATGGACTGCCGTGTTTCCTCGTGTCTGCTTCAGTAGACTGCGAGTAGTCTCTAATTTTGGCGATGGATTGTGGGGCGAGCGAAAGACACGTGCGCGCGCGAAGTTGCGAGGAGACGCGACGCGAGGGGAGCGCCAAAAATTAGAGACTACAGACAAAGGGAGTTTGACCTTTCACGGCCGAGTGATTCGGAAGTATAAATCTCATATCAACAGCAAGAATGATACTTGTTGTCACGTATCGGAAAACGTCGATTCACCTTGTGTCTTTGAAGTCTGAACAACTAATATGTTAAGAGAAGTGTCTATACGAATGTTTGCAAGTTCAACAGCGAGAAGAAAGCTTTTAACATGACCAAAATTTAACTCCAGATGGACTGCCGTGTTCCCCGTATCCGCTCCATTGAGATGTACATTTTGTTGAATAACTCAAGTACGGGATATCACACACCCCTGAGAGTTTGACAGGTAGTTAATTTACTATTTTAATTTCTGGACTTTAATTTTTGAATGATAAGCGATTAGTTTTTACAAATGTACTAGCGTCCCTTGAAACTGTCCAGAAACGTTCCTTTCTTGTGTTTCAAATGACCCTGGATTGACGTATTTGTAAACAGTTTCACTCTGCTACATGTAATTAATTTTCTACTCACATTTCACCGAGACTCCATTCACATTTATGCGAAAAAATCCTACATCGTTCGATAAGCGTTTCCTTTCTCAAACAATTATCCATCGAAGCGAAAACAAGTGTGCTTAGTTTTTTTTTTGGAATCAATACTGCTCTAACACTATTTTTATCACTTTGCGTAATGATAAACCTCTGTGGCCTAAAGGTCATTGTTCCTGCCTGTTACGCAGCTAACCTGGGTTCGATGTCTGTATATCACGGGCTTTATTTTTTCTGTTTCTCTTTTTCTTGTTCTTTTAGAAATATTTTTTACTAGTGTTATAATTATTGTTCTCAATGGTTGAGCTGTATTTTAGAGGAATATATGTTGATAGGGGTCTAAAGAAATAGACTCCAACACAAGCTAAGCACAATGCGTCCGATGTAAGAAAGACAGACTTCCCTCTATTCTTTTGTTTAGCACTAAGTTAGGGATACAATACTGTTTTTTGCAAGCCCGGGTTTAGGCTAATTGTAGCCTCTTGTTTAGGACAAAGGACCCAAGTGACAGCTGTCGATTCTCTAACTTCTGATACATCAAATATCGTATGTGGAGTTCCCCAGAGTTCTGTATTAGGCCCTTTGTTGTTCCTTCTATATGTTAATGATATTTACTCCTCATCACAAAAATTTAAATTCTATCTTTTTACTGACCATACAAACATACTCTTTTCCCATAAAAAATCTTAAATCTTTAGAGAAAATAATGAATCACAAACTTAGTACATGTAAGGTATGTAAATGGTTAATATCTAATAAATTAAGTCTTAATATCAAAAAATCAAATTTTATTATCTTTCGTCCCTATCAAAAGAAACTCGCCTTCATGCCTAAAATTAATATTTTTGATAACCAAACAAATAAGTCCGTTCCATTAGAATGCAAAGATTATGTTAAGTATTTAGGCGTTCTAATTGACTATCGACTTTCTTGGAACAATCAAATTGATGTAATTCTATTAAAAATCAGTAAGACAATTGGACTATTATCAAAACTGCGGCATTTTGTCCCTTCCCACACACTCATTTCTATATATCACTCTTTAGTTGCACCCTATCTTCACTATGGCTTGATTGCGTGGGGACAAGCTAGCAACTCCCAGTTAAACAAACTTCTTGTTCTTTAGAAGTGTGCCCTTAGGTTTATATACTTTGCTAACTTTCAAGATCATGCAATTCCGTTGTTTCTCAATGCAAAGATTTTACCACTGAACTTTCTTTACTATCAACTACTTTCGGAAATGATGCACGATATAAGTAATCATCTTTTACCCCAAAACATTCAAGACTTGTTTCTTCCCACTTCTCGTGTTCATTCATACAATACTAGATCCTCAATGTCCCGTAATTTTTATATAAAAAAAATCAAATCTAGAGATTCAAAAATATGCGTTCTCGAGAATTGGTGCAAAATTGTGGAATGTGATACCAACTAATATTCGTAATTTGCCTAAAGATAAATTTAAAAAGAAAATTTGGACATTCTTATCTGAAATTTTACAGTCTGAAGACTCGTATCACAGTCTAGACGAAATCATATACAAGGTAAACAAATACAGTTGTTATCTATAACGTACTGTTTCAATGCCTGTGGATGGTAACGCAATAATGCCACAAGATGGTACCGCATCCCTTAGTTTTTTGCTTTAATCAGCTCTTCATTCAGATTTTTTTTTATTCTCTCTTTTTTTTTCGTTTCTCAACGTTGTTCTCGTTTTAATTTCAACTTTATTTTCTTATCAACATATTCCTTTAAGCAGTCTTTCATCTTTCCTTATCTCCTGGCCCGCCTGGATGAGCTATACTACCTGCGGGTCAGGTAATTCTGTATTTAACTAATAGCAAATCAATAAAAATCAACTGAATCAACTACTAGGCATACTGAACAGAAAGAGGGATGTTTTTGTATGACAAGGGAAATGTGCAAAGATGATGATTGTGGTGATGGTGATTGTGATGAAACGTTTTCCCATCTGCCTTAAATGTCTAATGATAATTATAATGATAATGGTATGTGCAGTAGGGTACTATTACTTCAAAACACTCAAGGTAGCCAAGAATTCATAAGTTTATTTAATAATCCAAGTAAAACAAGATAAGATTAATTTGATATATACAGTACATGTACACTGAGTTTCAAGACAGCCAATGTGTTTGAGAACAGAGAAGTCTATCATTTTTCAAGATAGTCTCTTAAAAAATTCTCTTTTGACTGTAATGTTGAATTTGTTCTTAGACTAATGTTTTTCACTTTCAGAGTCATTCAGAGTTCCTCATTTTTATTATGGTCCCAATAAAGATGGTTTTAGTCTGGGATCTATTACAAAGAATGCTGAACAAGTATTGGGGCTAAATAGGTGGTACTGGCTTCTACCTGTCTTCACCAGGTAAGGTTGACAGCATCATATCTTCTTGTTGCAGTTGTCTGAATGATAGCCAAGGAAATACACTGGAACAAGAAAATAATTGAAGGGTGTTTTGCAAAAGGGGCATATATCGCTTTTTTGCCTTAAAATCCAAATCTCTCTAAACTCACTCTACTTTGGCATACAGACTGGTTATGATGTCAGAAATGAAGTTCTGCACTTATTTTGGGGTTTTAAGGCCTGGATTCAGCAAATTAGCATATGACTTTTGCCTACAACTGGACCAACTCAAACAAAAGAAATCAATCATGTATCAGATCCTTTTGTTTCTGTTTCTTGAGTTTTGGGGAAAAGTCATAAGCTAATCCTTTGGATCCTAGCTTTTTAATTGCAAAATAAGTGCAGAACTTCATTTCTGACATCATAACCAGTCTGTATGCCAAAGTAGAGTGAGTTTAGAGAGATTTGGATTTTAAGGAAAAAAAGTGATATTCGCCCCTTTTGCGGAACACCCTTCAATTATGCAGTTAATTGTGCATGTCTTTGATAAAAAAAAAGGTTGAAAATCAGATTTGCTTCAAAA
The DNA here is from genome assembly GCA_016490735.1 of Pachyseris speciosa. Lineage (NCBI taxonomy): Eukaryota > Metazoa > Cnidaria > Anthozoa > Scleractinia > Pachyseridae > Pachyseris > Pachyseris speciosa. The sequence continues at coordinate 36,806 of JAEMWC010001826.1, forward strand.
TTTAAAGTGTGCCTAATGCCAAATTATTTTATTTTTTGCTAATATGATACTTTGTACCTATTCCAAAAACATTTACTAAGACTTTATTTCCAGTTTTGGCCTTTTTCATGGTGCAAAGATTTTATTTAAACATAAGCAATCAAATGTTAATGTTAATAGCCAACATTTCGGCGTCTTCGTGCCACCATTCACAAGGCAAAGTGAATAAAAAAATGGGAAGAGACTGTATGAAAATCAAATATTTGCATTTTTTATTCACTTTGCCTTGAGAATGGCACAATGACGCCAAAACGCCGGCTATTAACGTTAATGTTAACTTTGCTTTCTTACGTTTTAAAACATCATTATTGATAAAGATTTATTTCAGCAAAAAAATATTTTGGGTTTAGGTTCACTTTAAAGGTTAATTTAGATGTCACACCCTTTTCTTACAACTGTCTTATCCAACTTCCGTGGAAGACCTGTGCAGGCAAAACTTACATCATAGTTGTAGCATTGTAGAGGCCTACAATAATTTTATTGAGTAGTTATAAAGCATGTTTCAAAACCCCCTAACATTTCATAAGATTTTACATGTTGTGCATGACAATTCGTAGGCTTAATGGACACAAATATTGGTATTCTAGTTTGTAATTTTAGTAAATGTTTATGGTTATTGTATTGTCATGTGCATTTGAGCAAGTGTAGGCTTGGAATTTGTGCTATAGAAAATATTGCTTATTATTATTTTATTATCAGAGGCTTGTCTTCAGGTTGCATACAACAAATTTGTACTATGTAAATAAGCCTAAAAGATCCTCTTTTTGAATATTGATTTTAGCCTTTTGGCACCTTACAGCCTTAAGGTTTATCTCAGACTTTTTATTACACTTGACAGTGTTGGAGATGGAGTTCACTTTCCACTACTAAACCAACCGGAGGAAGATTCTTTATTAAATGAACAGCAAAGATGGATGGAAGAGGGAGAGCTGGAAGCACAGGAAGACCAAACAGACGACAACAAACAGGACTCACCTACTAACAGTATGGAGACATCATCAGCAGAATTGGTGAATGAAAATGAGGTTGAAACCCAGATACCAGGCAGGAATAAACCTGACATTCTTGCTGTACAAGAGGAGGATGACATTCAAGATGGAACAGCATTGTAATGTAGTGTGTGCAGTACTGTTTTAAGTAGTGGCCTGTACTGTGGTTTGGTTTGTTGTACTGCTTGGACAACGAAGTCAATCTCACATTAATTAGCTTTTCCTCAAAGCTAATTAGGTGAAGGACTAAACTTGTTGTAAACAAATAACTGCATGCTTCTCAGGGTGTTTATGGTTGATCCTACATTCTCCTGTCTAGTATTTCCTGGAGGTGAAAGAGACAGGCAGCCAAAGTGCAACAGAACTTGCACTCTGGCAACACGAAATATCCATCACTAATTCTCAGTTGCAGGGTTGAAAATGGTAATTCGTTTTGCATTTACATGTAGTTGCAAACTCGAAATCATGATTTGTGTTATATTTGGGATGTACATTTGTACCATTGCCATCCTTTTGCAATGCGTACACCATCAGCTGAAAAATAATTGTCCTGGCTCCATGTTCAAGCCTTTGAAAGGGCTACAAGGCAAGTGAGTGAAGGTGGCTTATAACAGTTTCCACTACTTTCGAATTACTTAATATACTTTGCTCAGTACTACCACCCTTTACCAGTTGTTCCAAAACAGTGGTTATAAAAATGCCCATTCATTGGTGAACAAGCAGTCCCTTCCAATTACCTTTTCTTTTCACAAAGTTGTTACGGTAACGTGCTGTATACAGTGTATTAACAATGGGGGTCACTGAGCTTGTGTTTTAGTAACAATCCCTCGTAAGGTAAACTTATGTGTACGGATAAAAGGTACTGCTGTGGCTATGGTAACTTATTACATTGTATGTCGTGAAAACAACCATGATGTGTCCACCAGTGATTGGGCACTCGTCAAATGTACATGTACTGCCATTATTCAGCTGATGAGGAGTGGTAGTATTCATCCATCAAAGAGTGAAAATTAATGCTGTAACTGCTGGAAACTGGTGTGAACCACGTTACACCTGTAAGTTACGGCTCACACATTTTACTGAATGTGAAAATGTTGCATTGCCATTGTTCTTTTTGTAACTAGGGACATACATTGCAGCATCAAATAAAAGACCAAAAGGACAGTCATGAGAAATTGAAATTCATTGTGATCATTTTTTTGCATTTACAGTAAGTGCAGGTTTGCCGGGTAGCCCTGTAAATTTTTGCTTTGTGCTGGTGCTCTGGGGATGCATTATAGTTGCTCTTTCATTTTGGTTGACAATTTAATGGGAAATATTGATTTATATATGTTAGATTGTAGGTTTGTAGAACATCAGTGAAAATTGATGGCAGTCGTGCATATGACATTGAAACGAGCTACAACTAAGATTGTTATAATTTATACCTAGACTTTCACGCAACAAAATGAGCACTGTGATTGGTTGATTCTTGGTCATGCATGTACTCCTGATCAAATTCAAATTCACCAGGATACAATTCCGCAGTTGTTGTGTGTGCTGGACACAACACCACATGGTCAGTGCATGACTAAAAAGTGTCGTGATCTTCAGCACGTGCTCAAGTCAGCTTGAAACATTATTCATTCAACAGCCTTGTGAATAAAGAAGTAGTGTTCTTGTAATAATATAGTGCTGTCTTTGTTGTTTGTTTTGCTGTGATTATTGAAGTGAAAGTCTAGGTGTATAGCAAAGCATGCACATAATGTATGGTCCCTTGGGTCCTGTCGTTTCCCAATATGAACATCAGGACTCTCGGGAAAACAAAACTGTTTTGTTCGGACCATACATTAAGTGTCTAATGTTTAAACATCACACACAAGCAAGTTTTCCTTGGCAAGTTTTGACTTGACAAACTTTATTTGCTGTTGTGTAAAACTTGTCAAGTTTTTTTTTTGACAAGTGCACTTGTTCAAAAGATAGCATGCTAGTTGAACAAGTGCACTTGTCAAGGAAAAACTTGACACATTGCAGAACTTGATTGTCTGTATGGGTCAACAAAGAATACTTGTCAACGAAAACTTGTTCACTCGTTCACACCAGCAAATAAAACTTGTAAATGCAACTTGTCAATTGTAAACATGAGCAATTAAAATTGTCAATGACACTTGTTAAGGAAAACTTGCTTGTGTGTAACCAGCTTAACTCATCTGAACCAAACACACTGTTATATTTTAGTTATTTGTATAAAGTTGCTCCAGAAAAGTATTATTAATATTACTAACAGTACCCCTTAGATATTTAGGTTTATCACATAGAATTCTAGGAAAGATTAAAAACACCGTTTACCACTGACAAATATCTGCATTGGTTCCAGAAATTTAAGTTTGAAAAATGTGTAAAATATGCAAATAAGAGGACTGATGACATCATAGACTCAACCTGATATAACATCAAGTATAGAACTAGAGCTATCTCGGTCAATTTGCAGCAGAGATCATTGAAACATGGTAGGCTAATAGTTTTACAGGAAACACACCTACGGCTTTAAAAAAAACTTGGTCCCATGGTAACTCACTCTTTTCCAGTCCCCTCTAACCTGATTTCAATATTTTCAGTGATGATTTTCAGCTCAGAAAAGGCCATGAACTTGACCTAACATATTTATATGCTTCCTGGATCATGCAGATGAGGTACCATTGGCAAATATCAAAATAGAATGCCAAAGGTGGCCATGGTAACAATACTGGTAAGCTCATATTGTGAAGCATATCTAGTAGAATCTCACTGCAAAGAATCAAGCATTTCTGATACAAATTGGTTGAGATATCTTTTCATCTTATTTGATCAAAATTTGGTTGAGTTAATGCCATCATCACTTGGCTAATTTGCATATTGTAAAAACTTGAATATCTCTGGAACAAAAAGATCTCAAAATAGTATCAAAATAGTAAACGGCATTCTTCTCGCACATACTACATGTTTGTAAATTATTTTAAAATGGCTTTGATAGGAAAGAAGTGAATTTTGTCATGGTAGCACTTTAAGGCATACCACCTTATAATTAGATCTTAGTTTTGTGGTACATTTAAGAACTGTCTTTAAATTTTGTAATAGGTTAGTTCTGAAGAACAGTGCATAACAAACGTAAGATATTGTGAAAAATAACCAAATTATGGCTAAATATGTTTTCTAGGTTTGGCCACTTTTGACCAAGAATTTTAAAATTGCTTTATTTCTAGAATTTTTTTTTTGTAAATTAGATATTACGTATAATTTCGTGAATTTATAATAATTATTGCAGTTTATTCTTTGAGATAGCTCTCTGTAATTGGCTACTTGATGTGTTAGAGCGCTTTTCAATTGAGTGTCATAAAACCAAAACCAAAGCAATTACTGCGACCAATCACAACAGAAGAAAGCAGTGCAATGAGCCAATCAGAATACGAAACAATTACATGTAGCCGGCACAAAGCGCGGGAAAATACGCGCTTGCAAGTCATGATTGGTTTTGGTTTTGCTTCTCATTGGTTGAGAAAGTGGCGCGAGTTTCCCTGGCCAATCACAGAGCAAAGCAATGCAAAACCAAAGCAAAACCATAATTACTTTCGACACTCAATTGAAAACCGCTCTATCAATGGTGAACTAATTGGAACCTGTTTTGTTTTTGACACGTACTCCAGAGATCAATATAACAATTTTTCAGACAGCTGTTTTTGTGGTTTACCTTTAACCTGAAATTCAGCGATCTCTTCAACTAGTTAATCGATGGTGATGTTTACTTTTGTGTAGAAGAGAAGTTCAGAAACTGGGTGATGATTTAAATGATGTATTGAAATAATGGCTGTAGTGCACTTGAAGTGTAAATACCTGTAATAACATTTAGCCTTACATTTATTGGGTCAGTTTTCTTTCATCCTCTTATTTCCATGACGAGGACTGTATCAAACCACAGCCTCACTCATTTGTTTGCAGTATTGCTCACAGCTCATAAATTATTCATATCAACACATTTTTCACATCCATGTCAGAGTGTTTTGTCACTAATAAAACAGTAATATTTTGGTTTTTACTTCCTTTTTTCGTTCTTTGTTTCTTTCTTGTTCTGTTTTTCCTTTGGGATCTCTTTCAGAGCAAATTATTCATATCCCGCGAGAGAGAAACATTTGAGAGTCGGGGAAAGGCCCGTCTGTCCTCGTAGGCTTTCCCGTTGCCAGAAGCCATCCGAATTATCTTGAGAAAGGAGTTATGGTAATGGGTAATTGGGGGGGCGGGGGGGGGGGGAGGTCCGAACCCTTACCCTTTTATATACCATTTTTGACAGAAAAGCTACCCATTTCGTACAGATGCCACGCACCTCTCAGTAACCTCTAACTTCATTGGTTCTTATTACCACGCAGCTCCATTATTTCAGGGCTAGGGTCCATTGTTTCTGTTGTTTGTTTATTGTTTTCTCAGTCAATCCTGTGAACTGTTCCGAGAGCTGCGTGGCGCCTCATTTCGTATACCTTCCATTGACAAGTGGTACCCCTTTCGTATACCTAAAACGGGAAGTCTTCTTGTCACTTTCATGTAGAGTTCGATAAATTAAAACAATACAGTCATGAGGTATGTGTGTTCGAAATATTTTAATGAAAGGCTCTTAAATACCTCAATGACAGATTTCCCTACCCTTTCATATACTTCGA
>JAEMWC010001826.1:47500-90753 GCA_016490735.1 Pachyseris speciosa
CTTCAAAGGAGCCAAGATCCTTAAGTATTCGGCTCGGAAGGAGCGATTCATGATGCCGTATATTATGGGGTTAAGAGAAGTGCTGGCAAATCCGAAGCAAGTGTAACTCACGTACACTTGTCGTTTGAGCTTCCAATCTGCGTTAATAAAATCGATCAAATCAATCACTAACACAGGAGTCCAGCAAGTTAGAAAACCTATGACAACGACCAGGAGAATGTATGTAACATTCACTTCTTCTACAGAAAGGCTGCTCTGACATGAGGGACGGAATTCGTTTCTTGTTTGGTTTCGAAAACGAAAGTTAAGGTTGTGTTTGCGCACCGCGATGAACACTTTTGTATAACAAGTTATCACGATAATAAGAGGAATAGCCACAAAGACGAGAACCAGATAAGCTCCAAAGCCGTCGTACAGGCTCTCAATGTTGTGTGCGCAGAACACTTTTCCAGTGTGAAAGAAAAATTCATGCCCAGAAACAACGTAAGGAAGAGGCGCCAAAAAGCCATTATCCACACAATTCCAATTGTTACTTTTGTTGTCTTCATGTTGAAGATTTTCTGATACAGCGCTCGGGAGCGAACAACTCGGAAATACCTGTTAACAGCGGTGACGGCTAAAGTCTGTAACGACACAGCACACATGAGAAGAATCCAAAACCCTTGCATCTGGCAAATGAAGCGGTTAGAGGGCCATTTTCCGATGATAAGAGAAGCCAATGAAAACGGAATTCCAGCAGTGACATTAGGAAGTCCGAAACAGCTAAGGTTATAATGTACATGTTTGGAACAGTTTTACGAAGATTCGGGTTTCTAACGACTGCGACTCCAAGCAAAAGATTTCCTAAAAAAGAGATGGAGTTGATCAGGAACAGGAAAAATGATTCCATAACTTGAACCGCAGCTGATCGGTTTTGCAACTGCCGAGCAAAGATTTCGATCGAGGTAAAGGACTTGTTCATGATGCTTGCTAACAGCGAGAACGTAAGCGATGGCAACCCAGCGAAACTGAATTTTGAACTGAAGGGAAGTGGGGAAGCTTCTTTTTTTCCCTTCGCTTTGCGATGAATGATGCTAAAAATAAGAAACAAATTATAATAAATTAATTTTACCTGGGTAAAATGTCTCCCGGATATTAAAACTGGCGTTCACGTACGTCCTGGTTTGAACTTCTTGTTTCCTGGTGTTAACAGAAATAAATTTTGCTTGACATGCACCTGCTGAAATCAAGCGCTCTTGTCCTCGTTTTTACGAGTACATCACCTCACTTTCTAGAAGCAGCTGAATTTCTTTCAACCGTTGACCATTTTCTCGTAGTTTCATCTCTTTTACCTGAAGGTAGGCTTTGGAAAGGACGTTAAAGTGCCAAATTAAATCGAATACTGCTTTTGACAACTATTTGGAAACCGCTAATGTGTCATTCAAAACTCCGACAAAATGAAATTCAGTATTGGGTAATTGGTTTGTCAGTGACAACAAGACCCACCCACTTACGTGCGCTTTGATGTTTTCGACAAATGATCTTTACCCAGAAAACATCAAAAGTGAAAACCTGAAATGTCTCCGAATAAAGTATTTGTTTTACCTTCGTTTATCTGACAGATAAATAATTTAAAATGTAATTCATGTTGATCCTACTCCTAGCGAGATTAAAATGTGTTTTGACGCCGGAACAAGATCCATATCCAACAGACGGCTGTTCTCCATAGTGGGGGCAATTAACGATCATTTGCGTGGGAAAGCCATCAAATATGTTCTAATTTGTTTTCTGTATTTACATTTTTGCAAACTGGTTCCGGCTACAGTTTTGCAAATTGGTTGTTATTGTTGTTCACGTCTTTTCGGTTTGAACGAAAAGGTGACTGCACATTAATTGAAGCTGGGCCAAGCGAGGGAATAAACTTTTAATTCTGGGAAGGGTGGGTTCGAGACAACGAAGGTGTCTATTGACTGGATGTTAATACTGTTGTAATACTTGAATGCTTCATGTGAGGGCCTAGGGGGGAGGGGGAGGGGGTATGGTGGAGTGGATTGTTGAAGAAGTCTCAACTCCCGAAAGTCAGAAGTGTCCTTCTTAAAGTATGAAAAGTTGAATTCCAGTATGAGGAAGGGTAGCAAAACAGAACAGAAATTACACTTACCGTCTTTCAACTACACTGGCATTGTCGCGAACAGTTGCTCTACCGTATTAGAATTTCGCACAATTTTTTTAAAACTAGCTAACCATTTGGCTGATCAATCTGCATTAGTTCACAATTTGCCCCAAAGATTAAGCCCTAGATAGCGCAATGAATGTCGGTGTTCCATACGTTACTGTGTTGTATCTGTATAAAAATATATTAAGCTCGGCTTAGTAACGTAGGTAGTTTCGCTTTCTCTAACAGCTGCTCAGTGGTAACTAGAGTGTTTATCTCTAAAACTGCCCTTGGGCACTGAGGGTTTTCGTGTTGAAATTAATGTGTTTTGAAAATATTTTCGATCGAATTACAATCAAATTAATTATCGCTGGTAACAAATAAAGTTATGCTTCTTCGAAGTCTGATTCTATTTTGAAAACGACTTACTATAGAGTAAGTAACCTTACAGGGCACCATTATACTCACTGTATTTGAGTTCCCTTTTCTTTTTAACTACATGGCTAGGTAGGGTTATGGACAGATAAATTTGAAATGATCTTTCAAGCTTTAAATTAACATAACACTCACAGACTGTAAAAGTTCGACGTGTTTTTCCATGTTTTTGAACATTTTTTATGGGCAGTTTAGTCTGTTTCAAAGGAGCTAAATATTGCTTAAGGTTGGGGTAAACGTGAATCTGTGTGTAATTTTAAGGTGTTTGAAGAAGGGATTTTAATGAAGTAAAAATGTTTTGAAACACTTCCAGTTAGTTGCCACCTCACAAAGGCACTGCAGGCTGCTGGGGCAACTGTTTGGTATCAGTCAGTACTAATTTCTAACTTCAAATTCTAATTTTAAACCGTTATTAAATCTTCAATTCAGTTTTCCTATTTTCCTAAATTTAACTAATTCATTTGAGAAAAATGATCTCTTCCCAAATATATCCAAAACTCACCAAAAAATTCAAAAAATATCCATAGCATAGCTTTGTGGGCTGAGCAGAGGGATTTTTGATTGCTTGAAACGCGAACGAAATATCAACGTGAAATCCATGTTAAGCGGCTAAAAAACGATGTTTAGGTTAATTCCCGCCTTAAGGAGACGTTAATTCTCAACGCTGTTATTCGGAAGGACAGACCACCAATGCGAGTTATTTACCGTTCGCTGGATTTCTCCATCCATGACCAAACAATGCTCTGGGCTACATGTTGTCTGGGGTTTTTCGGGTTTCTTCGAGCTGGCGAGTTTGCGGTCCTCCCTTCGATCCCACCATTCACCTCACAATCAACGACATCCATGCAGACTCATTGGTTACCCCTGCAGCTTCAGGATCTACATTAAATGCTCAAAGACAGACCCCTTCCGCCAGGGTTGGTACGTCATCATTGGCTCTGGTAAGCAAGACCTCTGCCCTGTGCGTGCCCTTGTTCAATATTTACACCTCTGTGGCTCCACTCCTGGCCGCTCTTTCTCCTCTCAGATGGCACTCCCTTAAGCCACCTGTGGTTGGCTTCTTCTGTTAGATCCATTTTATCTTCTGCTGATGTCCCGGGTCAGTTTACAGGCCACAGCTTTCGCATCGGTGCAGCCACCTCTGCAGCCGCTCATGGTATTCCCGATCATCTCATCAAACCCTGGGTCGATGGTCAAGTGACGCATAACAGTTGTATATTCGCACACCACTCAGCACTATCCTAGGCGTGGCAAGTCAACTTACCTAAGGTACCTGTTTATCCCCCCCCCCCCTTTTTTTTATTTTCTCTCACCGGCTTAGGGTGCCTCGGGAACACCATTCCAGTCTGGTATGTAGCGATTATAAAAAGAAAAGCTGAAGGCCATATATATATATATATATATATATATATATATAATATATATATATATATATGGCCTTCAGCTTTTCTTTTTATAATCGCTACATATATATATGTAGCCAGGCCAAGCCTAGAATCGGAGCTGCACACTTTCACCGAGCAACTTCGCATGGCTTTATTGGGGCCGGTTTAATTTGTGTCCAAAACAATTGAGCAGCAGCAGGGAAAACGAAGAGTTTTCGATAGCAAACGTTTGCAAAAAAAAGCAGACATTCGTTAGTCCTAACTACTTTCAGATGAAAGCGTAATGGCATTCAAAGCGGATAAAAAACTTGTACACTACAAGCCAACAAAGTACGATGCGAGTGTTTTGCTCGAAGAAGGAGAAGGTGGAGAAATTAAACAAGACTAGCTTGTAATAAAAATAGCTTGTACTGATTAATCTAGAAAAATCGGTATTTTTATTTTGACATAAATGCCCGTAGAAAAGACAATAAAGGGTAAAAACTGATCGTTAAGAGCAGTCAACAGGAATTGACCGCGGTTCAAAAACAACAGAACAACAAACATAAGTATTACAAGAAAACAAAGCACAAGGTGGAGAAATTAGACAAGTAACAAAAATTGCTTAGTAATTTTGACATAAGTGTCCGTAGAAAAGACAAAAAAGAGGTCCACACCTGATCGTTTAGAGCAGTCAACAGGAATCACTGAGGCAGCAATCACTCGGAACGCGACAGAGCTGAATAATAGCGCCATTGCCCATAAAAAATCTTTCCGTAGCTGACACAAAACGCTAAAGACCTTTGATGGTTTTACTGGTACTTCCCATTTTTTCCGAAGAACCTTCTTCAATTAATGATTCTCAGTGGCAAAGCGTCAAGTAAACGAAGAAAGCGCTTGCCAAACCACACGAGCATTTCTCTCGCAGACCCGTTCACTATAAAAATTATCAAAGCCAGCCCAGCCAGTCAACCCATTTCGGTGTTTTTAACATCCAAACGCTGATTCTTACCGGTTCAAACAAATTAAGACGACATGTTTATAGACGGCGAAACTTAATATTGTTGTTTACAGGCCGCTTTCGACTAAGAACGTTTTTTCAAATGACTAGTGAAACGCGCTGGTCTTTGACTTTTTTGACAGCGTTTTTGACAACTGTATGTCAGATTTTTGAGACGTGCACATGCACATGTACATGCATTTGATCGGCTTTTTTTTTACTCGAGCTTGAGTTTCCGCCTTTATGCTTAATTTTACGAGGACTCATTGTGATTACGTGTTATTAAGATAAGGGCAAAAGTTTCTTAACGCTGTTGAGGTACCAAGGTCGAAAAACAGTCAGCCAAGCCGAGTAAAAACACTCGTTCGCTTGCAAAGAGAAACAACGTAACAAAACAAACAAACAATTCAACTACTTCTTTGGGTCCAAAACGAGTCCATGATTGTTATTTATATCATTCGAGAGAAAAAGACAAGTTTCATTCCTGAACAAAAGTAACAACGATTAAACCAAATGCTAAGCTTCTATTTATTTAATTTACCTCACTGTCCTGCCCTGTGTTGTAGAGGTACGTAAGCGTCAGTAAAAGCAAAAACAAGCATCCGCAAAAATAGCAAACGGTTTGTCCAAAGAAAGAGCTTCTTCCACAGAGTTTGAGCTACTCATTCCTCCCATTAATACCGGTGAACTGTTAAGTGACTTTTCTTCGTGAGATGCAAGATGCCGCGGTGAAGTGAAAGCCCTTGAAGCGTTGAATTATACTGAGAAAAATCTTTCGTCCTTCCTTTCATCACTTGAAAATTCACCTTCCGGAGTATCTTTTGACAAGTTCTTGATTTTTATGCTTTTTACGCGAAAGACAAACTTCGATCGAAGAAGATGAAGTTGTTTTGCTCGAAATAAAGAAACCAACTGAATGTGAAATTACGAGCCGCAGAAAGCGCGCGAAAATTTGGTTTGGGTGTCCCACACCTGGCTTGAGCCTGCGATCCAATCGAAAGCAAGTACCTGGTCAGCGGTCAACTTAAAAAAAAAGCAGCTGACCTCGATGAGGTCTTCACTTGAGCCCGCGATATGGTCGCGTGACACTGGTCAGCAGATACCTTGTTTTGACAGGTGTCAATTGGCTATAAGATGGATGTCCAGTATCAAAGACGTACGCTGTAAAGCCCCGGCTACACGTTCAAACATTGTTAGAAGAACACATCCCAACATTGTTGTAAGAACGCTTCTAACAATGTTGAATACGCATATAACATTGTTGGAAACACGTCGATTCGGCGGTCTGACTTGAACAATTTCCTCCTCTGCCATTAGGCTTTCGGATTGGAGACTGGGCCTTTAACTCTGATTGGTCTTTGCAATACAACATTGTTGAAAGGGTGGCTACACGCTTCAACATTTGTTGTATGTTGGAGAAAATGTTTTGATCGAAATCAAAACATTCTTCCAACAAAAAATGTTGAACAAACGTCATCAAACATGCATGCTACACGTTCTATAATTGTTCATCCAACAAATGTTTTATAACAATGTTTGAACGTGTAGCCGGGGCTTAAAGTAGCTGGTCAGCTGGGCCAGGTGGAGTATAGCCGCCATGTTGGATTATTATGATTATTATTAGGATATTATTAATTATTGGGCGACTCCGTAGACGTCGTGCGTACGCGCTCACGAGCAATACCGCTAGCCATTTTTACCACGAGAAAAGCAGTTGACGGGTTTCTATAGGTATGGTGCTCCGCTAATAAGTAGCAATACGTCGCAACAAACTGTAGACACATCCAAAACTAGCATTCTTATGTCGACTTCACACTAGAGCTTGGAACCTACGTAGAGTGTGAAGAGGTAAAATGTACTTACTTAAACTTTACTTAGTGACCATGGAAACGTTCGTAGTTCAAAGAAGCCGAAGTTCGCCGCCAAGTATGATCTACACCACACTTGAGAACACACTTGACCAACTGAAAAGCGATGTGCAGCAGTGCCACTATTCTGATGAACCGACAGATAAACAACTTGCTAGCTGAGATCGATCGAAAAATTCAAAATGGATGGCTGTAGTTTGGAGGACTATATGAAACATTATTCTATGTACGTATAGTTACATGGAAAGGAAAGAAAAGTCGATACAAATGATTGAACTAAACTCTCATTTGTATTTCATTTTCAGAGACAGCCTGTACCATCGCTTTTCACGGCTTCTCATTTCATCTGACACCAAATGCGATTAATGCAAACCAGCCACTGTTTCAACCTGTTCATTTTTTGCACCACAACAACTCCGTTAATAAGTACAATTTGAGTTAAAAGTAGCGAAAAAATAAAAAAAGAACTAATAGAGACTCAATTCCTCTGTGAAGGCCTCATGATTTTACTGCGAGGATTCACATTTGTGAAATGCAGGACGGATTTTACGACGAAAGATGATCGACAGCCTGTGGTTCAAGTAATATACTTTGTCATTAGGTGTGAAGCCAAGTTTTTTAATGTGCGACGTGAGATTTTCAAGTGCTCTGGAGCCAAGTGCTTACTTGAGACTAACTTAGCTTCTGGTGTGAAGTCAACAAATGCCACACCTGTCAAAGAGAGAGGGCTGTCGACTCTCTGCAACTGTCCTTCATTGGAAAAATACATTCCTCATTAGACATCACACCTTGCATTCACAGGCTGTTTTACCGTTCTTACTTTTCACGAGTTTTTCTCGTCAGGGTCATCACCCTGATGGAGGCCGGTAAACTTGGCTAAAATATAGGTGAAGGATAGAAAACATTGTTTTCGCTCTTCATTTGTTTTATTTTTATATTACTTCTTATGGAGAGGATATCCGAAATTGGATGCGTGTGACAGGTTATATATATATATATATATTTAACAAATAGAATTCCATGTTGCCGTGCGTCTGTTCAGTAATAGATCACAGATGACGTCAAAATGTGGTAAAAACAAAGAAGTGGCACACGAGCCGCAGGCGAGTGTGTCACTGATGTTTTTACCACATTTTGACGTCTTCTGTGATCTATTACTGAACAGACGCACGGCAACATGGAATCTATTTGTTTTATATAATAAAGAAATAAAATGCAAGCGAAAAACTTTTATTTTCACATTTCTGGAAAAATAGTTGCAGTGATGACGTAATCTGTGCATCTGTCCTCTAATAGATCATGGCTAAGAACCAATCACAACGCGCGAACTATTCACCTTATATAAAAATTCTAGTTCTAGATCTAGTTCTAGTTTACTCTAGTTAAGCCCGTAGCTCAATAGTTCCCCTAATTCTAGATCGGTCGACTGAAAACAGGTGGTCATCAGGTGGCTTTTTGCAAGTTATGTGTCCTAATGTGCACGTTGATTAATTAACCTGTCGCTTAGTAACGGGTCGCTAACCTCACCCTTTCAACATACATAATTTTGAGACGACGCAGTTTACGAGTTCAAGATGGGCTCTCGTGCGTCAGTATCTAGCGACATGAAACACGTTGTCTCTCTCAAATCAGTATGATGAACCGGACAGAGCGAGCGTCTCCAGGTTATGTCGCGTCAACTCATTTTGCAGTCATTTAAAAACAATAACATCAAATTTCGAATTATTCCAGGGACATTTAGACACGGTAATCAGTAAATTTCCGAGTATAAAACCCGGGACTATTATTCGTCCGCGAGAGTTCGTAAGCGCCTGTTTTGAGGGAGGGCTAATTTGTGGAGAGAACAGTCTGTTATTGCCTTGTATTAGAGACCTAGTATCAGCGTGAGTGATCGAAACAGTATGATTTGAGAAGGTCATTTCTGCAGGGGCGGAGGCGCTTAAATTCTTAATTTCTTATTTCGTGGCAAAGTTGTTCTTTTCTACACACACTGACTGCGGGTTCAGTTTGCTTCGATCGTCCTAGTCTCCTTCAAAAACTCAGCTCATGTAATAAATGTTTCACTTCGAAAGTTTCAATGTTTTCATGAAGTCCCTTTGCAGTTTTAGCCCTTCAATTCTGTTTCAACGGTCGGACTACTGACTTCTTTAATAGTTCTGTTCATGCAGTAGATATTATTGTTTAGTATATACCACACAAGTGAATAGTGCTTTCGCACGCTCTGATTGGTTAACTCGGAGGTGATTAGCAAGTACTATTCACCTCCGAGCAGCCGGCGCGCGAGATTTTAATGTTCTGGTCCGCTAATTATTCAGCTTGTGCTTCGCGGCTCGGTAAATATCCACCACTATTCACCTCCACTTCGGTGAATAATTGTGGTACCAACTGTAGTCAGACAACATTCATGCTAAATCAGTATATCTTTCACTGACTTGTCCAGCACTTGGCTCTCCTGTTTCGTCGACAGCCCGGCCTTTATCTGCAGTTTCTCTTCCTTCCATTTCGATTTCAGCCGCACCTACTTTATTTCTGTCGAAAGCTTTTTGATTGTTGCTTCTGCTCGCGTGAACGGAACTACTGGTAACGTTTTGTGAATACGAAGGCCAAAGCTTCAAAGGAGCCAAGATCCTTAAGTATTCGGCTCGGAAGGAGCGATTCATGATGCCGTATATTATGGGGTTAAGAGAAGTGCTGGCAAATCCGAAGCAAGTGTAACTCACGTACACTTGTCGTTTGAGCTTCCAATCTGCGTTAATAAAATCGATCAAATCAATCACTAACACAGGAGTCCAGCAAGTTAGAAAACCTATGACAACGACCAGGAGAATGTATGTAACATTCACTTCTTCTACAGAAAGGCTGCTCTGACATGAGGGACGGAATTCGTTTCTTGTTTGGTTTCGAAAACGAAAGTTAAGGTTGTGTTTGCGCACCGCGATGAACACTTTTGTATAACAAGTTATCACGATAATAAGAGGAATAGCCACAAAGACGAGAACCAGATAAGCTCCAAAGCCGTCGTACAGGCTCTCAATGTTGTGTGCGCAGAACACTTTTCCAGTGTGAAAGAAAAATTCATGCCCAGAAACAACGTAAGGAAGAGGCGCAAAAAAGCCATTATCCACACAATTCCAATTGTTACTTTTGTTGTCTTCATGTTGAAGATTTTCTGATACAGCGCTCGGGAGCGAACAACTCGGAAATACCTGTTAACAGCGGTGACGGCTAAAGTCTGTAACGACACAGCACACATGAGAAGAATCCAAAACCCTTGCATCTGGCAAATGAAGCGGTTAGAGGGCCATTTTCCGATGATAAGAGAAGCCAATGAAAACGGAATTCCCAGCAGTGACATTAGGAAGTCCGAAACAGCTAAGGTTATAATGTACATGTTTGGAACAGTTTTACGAAGATTCGGGTTTCTAACGACTGCGACTCCAAGCAAAAGATTTCCTAAAAAAGAGATGGAGTTGATCAGGAACAGGAAAAATGATTCCATAACTTGAACCGCAGCTGATCGGTTTTGCAACTGCCGAGCAAAGATTTCGATCGAGGTAAAGGACTTGTTCATGATGCTTGCTAACAGCGAGAACGTAAGCGATGGCAACCCAGCGAAACTGAATTTTGAACTGAAGGGAAGTGGGGAAGCTTCTTTTTTTTCCCTTCGCTTTGCGATGAATGATGCTAAAAATAAGAAACAAATTATAATAAATTAATTTTACCTGGGTAAAATGTCTCCCGGATATTAAAACTGGCGTTCACGTACGTCCTGGTTTGAACTTCTTGTTTCCTGGTGTTAACAGAAATAAATTTTGCTTGACATGCACCTGCTGAAATCAAGCGCTCTTGTCCTCGTTTTTACGAGTACATCACCTCACTTTCTAGAAGCAGCTGAATTTCTTTCAACCGTTGACCATTTTCTCGTAGTTTCATCTCTTTTACCTGAAGGTAGGCTTTGGAAAGGACGTTAAAGTGCCAAATTAAATCGAATACCTGCTTTTGACAACTATTTGGAAAACCGCTAATGTGTCATTCAAAACTCCGACAAAATGAAATTCAGTATTGGTAATTGGTTTGTCAGTGACAACAAGACCCACCCACTTACGTGCGCTTTGATGTTTTCGACAAATGATCTTTACCCAGAAAACATCAAAAGTGAAAACCTGAAATGTCTCCGAATAAAGTATTTGTTTTACCTTCGTTTATCTGACAGATAAATAATTTAAAATGTAATTCATGTTGATCCTACTCCTAGCGAGATTAAAATGTGTTTTGACGCCGGAACAAGATCCATATCCAACAGACGGCTGTTCTCCATAGTGGGGGCAATTAACGATCATTTGCGTGGGAAAGCCATCAAATATGTTCTAATTTGTTTTCTGTATTTACATTTTTGCAAACTGGTTCCGGCTACAGTTTTGCAAATTGGTTGTTATTGTTGTTCACGTCTTTTCGGTTTGAACGAAAAGGTGACTGCACATTAATTGAAGCTGGGCCAAGCGAGGGAATAAACTTTTAATTCTGGGAAGGGTGGGTTCGAGACAACGAAGGTGTCTATTGACTGGATGTTAATACTGTTGTAATACTTGAATGCTTCATGTGAGGGCCTAGGGGGGAGGGGGAGGGGTATGGTGGAGTGGATTGTTGAAGAAGTCTCAACTCCCGAAAGTCAGAAGTGTCCTTCTTAAAGTATGAAAAGTTGAATTCCAGTATGAGGAAGGGTAGCAAAACAGAACAGAAATTACACTTACCGTCTTTCAACTACACTGGCATTGTCGCGAACAGTTGCTCTACCGTATTAGAATTTCGTACAATTTTTTTAAAACTAGCTAACCATTTGGCTGATCAATCTGCATTAGTTCACAATTTGCCCCAAAGATTAAGCCCTAGATAGCGCAATGAATGTCGGTGTTCCATACGTTACTGTGTTGTATCTGTATAAAAATATATTAAGCCTCGGCTTAGTAACGTAGGTAGTTTCGCTTTCTCTAACAGCTGCTCAGTGGTAACTAGAGTGTTTATCTCTAAAAACTGCCCTTGGGCACTGAGGGTTTTCGTGTTGAAATTAATGTGTTTTGAAAATATTTTCGATCGAATTACAATCAAATTAATTATCGCTGGTACAAATAAAGTTATGCTTCTTCGAAGTCTGATTCTATTTTGAAAACGACTTACTATAGAGTAAGTAACCTTACCAAGGGCACCATTATACTCACTGTATTTGAGTTCCCTTTTCTTTTTAACTACATGGCTAGGTAGGGTTATGGACAGATAAATTTGAAATGATCTTTCAAGCTTTAAATTAACATAACACTCACAGACTGTAAAAGTTCGACGTGTTTTTCCATGTTTTTGAACATTTTTTATGGGCAGTTTAGTCTGTTTCAAAGGAGCTAAATATTGCTTAAGGTTGGGGTAAACGTGAATCTGTGTGTAATTTTAAGGTGTTTGAAGAAGGGATTTTAATGAAGTAAATGTTTTGAAACACTTCCAGTTAGTTGCCACCTCACAAAGGCACTGCAGGCTGCTGGGGCAACTGTTTGGTATCAGTCAGTACTAATTTCTCTAACTTCAAATTCTAATTTTAAACTGTTATTAAATCTTCAATTCAGTTTTCCTATTTTCCTAAATTTAACTAATTCTTTTGAGAAAAATGATCTCTCTTCCCATCAATGAATTTTGAATCACAACCTATATGTATTATATGGTAAAGAATTATTTTTCAACACATTAATCAAATCTCAAAAATAAAATCAGATGAGTTAATTTATGGGTACAATTGTAATTAGTCAGGGACCCCCAACGAGCCAAATCAGGCCAATTTAAGATGTTGAAAGGCATTTTTAAGTACCGGTACCTTATTGTATTAGATAGTTACTGAGGCCGGCAGCAATATGTTATATATGGCAGTCAGCTGAGGGCGTCTATCTAACATATTTACTATTCAATACCCAGTGCCATTGCTCTCTTCTGCACTAAATCATTGATTGCAGGCTCCTCTTCGCGCTTTGTTCCTGGTCGCACAAAAGAATATAATTAGCACTTGTTGATTAGCTCAACTGGGATTGGTGACTGAGACTAGGCATCATATACAAGGGATGTAAAACTATTTATTATTATTATTTATTTATTTGCACACATAATGAACTGGAATGATTAATAAATTACAAATATTAATACACAAATTGCAATGGTAAACAAGAAAAAAACAGATAGGAAAAAAGGGAAAAAAAACAATGGCGAGGGAACCTAATAAATACATGGGGCTTGTAGGACTTAGGTTCCCTCCCAAGAAATAATAGATAATTAAACCTAGACAACATGGTAACAGAAGTACAGACAAGTCATATTTGTACACATAACAGAATTAATAATTACTGATAATAGATGTTTTAAGTTTTTTCCAAAAGATGCAAGAGATGAGGAGCCTGTAATCTCAGGAGAAAGAGACTTAAAAAATTTTGGACCTTGATAGAAGACAGATAATTGCCGGATATTTGTTCTACATAATGGTAGACGAAAGGACTAGTCTGCATACCTTGTATTGTAGCTATGGATTTGGATGTTTGTTGAAAAAAAGTTTTCAAATTTTCGAGGGAGAATAGAGTTTTTAAACGGGTACATAAACTGACCTAGATGTAAAAATGAATGTCTTGAAATTTGAGCAAGTTTCTTAAAAATAGGTTATGTATGAACATTATAGTAAGACTTGTCCACTATCCTAACCACACGTTTTAGCTAAGAAAGATAATTTAACTAGCTAAGAGAGACAGTCATGCATTAAGTATTTATATATACACGTAAACTAACTAGTTAAAAAATGCGAACTTCAACTTATTTGCTACGTAAACTATTTTAAGGTGCCCTTCAATCTCAATCCTGTCAAAAGTTCTAGATCTAGTCTAGTTTACTCTAGTTAAGCCGTAGCTCAATAGTTCCCCTAATTCTAGATCAGTCGACTGAAAACAGGTGGTCACCAGGTGGCTTTTTGCAAGTTATGCGTCCTAATGTGCACGTTGACTAATTAACCTGTCGCTTAGTAACAGGTCGCTAACCTCACCTTTCAACACATAATTTTGAGAACGACGCAGTTTACGAGTTCGCGATGGGCTCTCGTGCGTCAGTATATGTCGACATGAAACACGTTGTCTCTCTCAAATCCGTATGATGACCGGACAGAGCGAGCGTCTCCAGTTTATGTCACGTCATCATTTTGCAGTCATTTAAAAAACAATAACATCAAATTTCGAATTATTCCAGGGACATTTGACACGGTAATCAGTAAATTTCCGAGTATAAAACCGGACTATTATTCGTCCGCGAGAGTTCGTAAGCGCCTGTTTGATAGGTCAGTTTTGCATCGAAACAGTAGTGATTTGAGAAGGTCATTTTGCAGGGGCGGAGGCGCTTAAATTCTTAAACTGATTCTTATTTCGTGGCAAAGTTGTTCTTTTCTACACACACTGACTGCGGGTTCAATTTGCTTCGATCGTCCTACTCTCCTTCAAAAACTCAGCTCATGTAATATGTGTTTCACTTCGAAGGTCTCAATGTTTTCATGAAGTCCTTTGTAGTTTTAGCCCTTCAATTCTGTTTCAACGGTCGGACTACTGACTTCTTTAATAGTTCTGTTCATGCAGTAGATATTATTGTTTAGTATATACCACATAAGTGAATAGTGCTTTTTCGCTCGGAGGTGATTAGCAAGTACTATTCACCTCCTAGCAGCCCGGCGCGAGATTTTACAATTTCCGACCGCTTGTCGTATATTGTCACACATAAATTAATGTTTTGGTCCGCTAATTATTCAGCTTGTGTGGTATAATACTAAAACAATTATTCACCTCAGCAGTGTCGTGAAAGAGGTGGATATTTACCTCGCGGCTCGGTAAATATCCACCACTATTCACCTTCACTTCGGTGAATACTGTGTTAAATACTAGAGGAGTACCAACTGTAGTCAGACAACCTTCATGCTAAATGTACATTTCACCGACTTGTCCAGCACTTGGCTTTCCTGTTTCGTCGACAGCCCGCCTTTATCTCCAGTTTCTTCCTTCCATTTCGATTTCAGCCGCACCTACTTTATTTGTATCGAAAGCTTTTTGATTCTTGCTTCTGCTCGCGTGAACGGAACTACTGGTAACGTTTTGTGAAGATGAAGGCCACAGCTTCAAAGGAGCCAAGATCCTTAAGTATTCGGCGCGGAAGGAGCGATTCATGATGCCGTATATTATGGGGTTAAGAGAAGTGCTGGCAAATCCGAAGCAAGTGTAACTCACGTACACTTGTCGTTTGAGCTTCCAATCTGCGTTAATAAAATCGATCAAATCAATCACTAACACCGGAGTCCAGCAAGTTAGAAAACCTATGACAACGACCAGGAGAATGTATGTAACATTCACTTCTTCTACAGAAAGGCTGCTCTGACATGAGGGACGGAATTCGTTTCTTGTTTGGTTTCGAAAACGAAAGTTGAGGTTGTGTTTGCGCACCGCGATGAACACTTTTGTATAACAAGTTATCACGATAATAAGAGGAATAGCCACAAAAACGAGAACCAGATAAGCTCCATAGCCGTCGTACAGGCTCTCAATGTTGTGCGCACAGAACACTTTTCCAGTGTGAAAGAAAAATTCATGCCCAGAAACAACGTAAGGAAAAGGCGCCAAAAAAGCCATCATCCACACAATTCCAATTGTTACTTTTGTTGTCTTCATGTTGAAGATTTTCTGATACAGCGCTCGGGAGCGAACAACTCGAAAATACCTGTTAACAGCGGTGACGGCTAAAGTCTGTAACGACACAGCACACATGAGAAGAATCCAAAACCCTTGCATCTGGCAAATGAAGCGGTTAGAGGGCCATTTTCCGATGATCAGAGAAGCCAATGAAAACGGAATTCCCAGCAGTGACATTAGGAAGTCCGAAACAGCTAAGGTTATAATGTACATGTTTGGAACAGTTTTACGAAGATTCGGGTTTCTAACGACTGCGACTCCAAGCAAAAGATTTCCTAAAAAAGAGATGGAGTTGATCAGGAACAGGAAAAATGATTCCACAACTTGAACCGCAGCTGATCGGTTTTGCAACTGCCGAGCAAAGATTTCGATCGAGGTAAAGGACTTGTTCATGATGCTTGCTAACAGCGAGAACGTAAGCGATGGAAACCCAGCGAAACTGAATTTTGAACTGAAGGGAAGTGGGCAAGCTTCTTTTTTTCCCTTCGTTTTGCGACGAATGATGCTAAAAATAAGAAACAAATTATAATAAATTAATTTTACCTGGGTAAAATGTCTCCCGGATATTAAGACTGGCGTTCGCGTACGTCCTGGTTTGAACTTCTTGTTTCCTGGTGTTAACGGAAATAAATTTTGCTTGACATGCACCTGCTGAAATCAAGCGTTCTTGTCCTCGTTTTTACGAGTACATCACCTCACTTTCCAGAAGCAGCTGAATTTCTTTCGACCGTTGACCATTTTCTCGTAGTTTCATCTCTTTTACCTGAAGGTCGGCTTTGGAAAGGATGTTCAAGTACCAAATTAAATGGAATACCTGCTTTTGAAAACTATTTAATTTGGAAAACCGCCAATGTGTCATTCAAAACTCCGACAAAATGAAATTCAATATTGAGTAATTTGTTTGTCAGTGACAACAAGACCCACCCACTTACGTGCGCTTTGATGTTTTCGGGAAGTGATCTTTACCCAGAAAACATCAAAAGTGAAAACCTGAAATGTCTCTGAATAAAGTATTTGTTTTACCTTCGTTTATCTGACAGATAAACAATTTAAAATGTAATTGGTGTTGATCCCGCTGCTAGCGAGATTAAAATGTGTTTTGACACCGGAACAAGATCCACATCCAACAGACGGCTGTTCTTCATAGTGAGGGCAATTAACGATCATTTGCGTAGGAAAGCCATGAAATATATTCTAATTTGTTTTCTGTATTTAAATTTGTGCAAAGTGGTTCTACAATTTTGCAAATTCACGTCTCTTCAGTATGAACGAAAAGGTGACTGCACATTAATTGAAGCTGGGCCAAGCGAGGGAATAAAACTTTTAATTCTGGGAAGGGTGGGTTCGAGACAACGAAGGTGTCTATTGACTGGATGTTAATACTGTTGTAATACTTGAATGCTTCATGTGAGGGCCTAGGGGGGAGGGGGAGGGGGTATGGTGGAGTGGATTGTTGAGGAAGTCTCAACTCCCGAAAGTCAGAAGTGTCCTTCTTAAAGTATGAAAAGTTGAATTCCAGTATGAGGAAGGGTAGCAAAACAGAACAGAAATTACACTTACCGTCTTTCAACTACACTGGCATTGTCGCGAACAGTTGCTCTACCGTATTAGAATTTCGTACAATTTTTTTAAAACTAGCTAACCATTTGGCTGATCAATCTGCATTAGTTCACAATTTGCCCCAAAGATTAAGCCCTAGATAGCGCAATGAATGTCGGTGTTCCATACGTTACTGTGTTGTATCTGTATAAAAATATATTAAGCCTCGGCTTAGTAACGTAGGTAGTTTCGCTTTCTCTAACAGCTGCTCAGTGGTAACTAGGGTGTTTATCTCTAAAAACTGCCCTTGGGCACTGGGGGTTTTCGTGTTGAAATAAATGTGTTTTGAAAATATTTTCGATCGAATTACAGTCAAATTAATTATCGCTGGTACAAATAAAGTTATGCTTCTTCGAAGTCTGATTCTATTTTGAAAACGACTTACTATAGAGTAAGTAACCTTACCAAGGGCACCATTATACTCATTGTATTTGAGTTCCCTTTTCTTTTTAACTACATGGCTAGGTAGGGTTATGAACAGATAAATTTGAAATGATCTTTCAAGCTTTAAATTAACATAACACTCACAGACTGTAAAAGTTCGACGTGTGGTTTCCATGTTTTTGAACATTTTTTATGGGCAGTTTAGTCTGTTTCAAAGGAGCTAAATATTGCTTAAGGTTGGGGTAAACGCGAATCTGTGTGTAATTTTAAGGTGTTTGAAGAAGGGATTTTAATGAAGTAAAAATATTTTGAAACACTTCCAGTTAGTTGCCACCTCACAAAGGCACTGCAGGTTGCTGGGGCAACTGTTTGGTATCAGTCTACTAATTTCTAACTTCAAATTCTAATTTTAAACTGTTATTAAATCTTCAATTCAGTTTTCCTATTTTCCTAAATTTAACTAATTCTTTTGAGAAAAATGATCTCTTCCCATCATGAATTTTTGAATCACAACCTATATGTATTATAGGTAAAGATTATTTTTCAACACATTAATCAAACTCAAAAATAAAATCAGATGAGTAATTTATGGGTACAATTGTAATTAGTCAGGGACCCCCAACGAGCCAAATCAGCCAATTTAAGATGTTGAAAGGCATTTTTAAGTACCGGTACCTTATGTATTAGATAGTTACTGAGGCCGGCAGCAATATGTTATATATTGCAGTCAGCTGAGGGCGTCTATCTAACATATTTACTATTCAATACCCAGTGCCATTGTTCTCTCTCTGCACTAAATCATTGATTGCAGGCTCCTCTTCCGCTTTGTTCCTGGTCGCACAAAAGAATATAATTAGCACTTGTTGATTAGCTCAACTGGGAATTGGTGACTGAGACCTAGGCATCATATACAAGGGATGTAAAACTATTTATTATTATTATTTATTTATTTGCCACACATAATGAACTGGAATGATTAATAAATTACAAATATTAATACACAGAAATTGCAATGGTAAACAAGAAAAAACAGATAGGAAAAAAAGGGAAAAAAAACAATGGCGAGGGAACCTAATAAATACCATGGGGCTTGTAGGACTTAGGTTCCCTCCCAAGAAATAATAGATAATTAAACCTAGACAACATGGTAACAGAAGTACAGACAAGTCATATTTGTACACATAACAGAATTAATAATTACTGATAATAGATGTTTTAAGTTTTTTCCAAAAGATGCAAGAGATGAGGAGCCTGTAATCTCAGGAGAAAGAGACTTAAAAAATTTTGGACCTTGATAGAAGACAGATAATTGCCGGATATTTGTTCTACATAATGGTAGACGAAAGGACTAGTCTGCATACCTTGTATTGTAGCTATGGATTTGGATGTTTGTTGAAAAAAAGTTTTCAAATTTTCGAGGGAGAATAGAGTTTTTAAACGGGTACATAAACTGACCTAGATGTAACAAATGAATGTCTTGAAATTTGAGCAAGTTTCTTAAAAATAGGTTATGTATGAACATTATAGTAAGACTTGTCCACTATCCTAACCACACGTTTTAGCTAAGAAAGATAATTTAACTAGCTAAGCAGACAGTCATGCATTAATAGTATTTATATATACACGTAAACTAACTAGTTAAAAAATGCGAACTTCAACTTATTTGCTACGTAAACTATTTTAAGGTGCCCTTCAATCTCAATCCTGTCAAAAAGTTCTAGATCTAGTTCTAGTTTACTCTAGTTAAGCCCGTAGCTCAATAGTTCCCCTAATTCTAGATCAGTCGACTGAAAACAGGTGGTCACCAGGTGGCTTTTTGCAAGTTATGCGTCCTAATGTGCACGTTGACTAATTAACCTGTCGCTTAGTAACAGGTCGCTAACCTCACCCTTTCAACATACATAATTTTGAGACGACGCAGTTTACGAGTTCGCGATGGGCTCTCGTGCGTCAGTATATGTCGACATGAAACACGTTGTCTCTCTCAAATCCGTATGATGAACCGGACAGAGCGAGCGTCTCCAGTTTATGTCACGTCAACTCATTTTGCAGTCATTTAAAAACAATAACATCAAATTTCGAATTATTCCAGGGACATTTAGACACGGTAATCAGTAAATTTCCGAGTATAAAACCCGGGACTATTATTCGTCCGCGAGAGTTCGTAAGCGCCTGTTTTGAGGGAGGGCTAATTTGTGGAGAGAACAGTTTGTTATTGCCTTGTATTAGCGAATGTAGTATCAGCGTGAGTGATCGAAACAGTATGATTTGAGAAGGTCATTTTTGCAGGGGCGGAGGCGCTTAAATTCTTAAACTGATTCTTATTTCGTGGCAAAGTTGTTCTTTTCTACACACACTGACTGCGGGTTCAATTTGCTTCGATCGTCCTACTCTCCTTCAAAAACTCAGCTCATGTAATATGTGTTTCACTTCGAAGGTCTCAATGTTTTCATGAAGTCCTTTGTAGTTTTAGCCCTTCAATTCTGTTTCAACGGTCGGACTACTGACTTCTTTAATAGTTCTGTTCATGCAGTAGATATTATTGTTTAGTATATACCACATAAGTGAATAGTGCTTTTTCGCTCGGAGGTGATTAGCAAGTACTATTCACCTCCTAGCAGCCGGCGCGCGAGATTTTACAATTTCCGACCGCTTGTCGGTATATTGTCACACATAAATTAATGTTTTGGTCCGCTAATTATTCAGCTTGTGTGGTATATACTAAAACAATTATTCACCTCAGCAGTGTCGGTGAAAGAGGTGGATATTTACCTTCGCGGCTCGGTAAATATCCACCACTATTCACCTTCACTTCGGTGAATACTGTGTTAAATACTAGAGGAGTACCAACTGTAGTCAGACAACCTTCATGCTAAATGTACATTTCACCGACTTGTCCAGCACTTGGCTTTCCTGTTTCGTCGACAGCCCGGCCTTTATCTCCAGTTTCTCTTCCTTCCATTTCGATTTCAGCCGCACCTACTTTATTTGTATCGAAAGCTTTTTGATTCTTGCTTCTGCTCGCGTGAACGGAACTACTGGTAACGTTTTGTGAAGATGAAGGCCACAGCTTCAAAGGAGCCAAGATCCTTAAGTATTCGGCGCGGAAGGAGCGATTCATGATGCCGTATATTATGGGGTTAAGAGAAGTGCTGGCAAATCCGAAGCAAGTGTAACTCACGTACACTTGTCGTTTGAGCTTCCAATCTGCGTTAATAAAATCGATCAAATCAATCACTAACACCGGAGTCCAGCAAGTTAGAAAACCTATGACAACGACCAGGAGAATGTATGTAACATTCACTTCTTCTACAGAAAGGCTGCTCTGACATGAGGGACGGAATTCGTTTCTTGTTTGGTTTCGAAAACGAAAGTTGAGGTTGTGTTTGCGCACCGCGATGAACACTTTTGTATAACAAGTTATCACGATAATAAGAGGAATAGCCACAAAGACGAGAACCAGATAAGCTCCATAGCCGTCGTACAGGCTCTCAATGTTGTGCGCACAGAACACTTTTCCAGTGTGAAAGAAAAATTCATGCCCAGAAACAACGTAAGGAAAAGGCGCCAAAAAAGCCATCATCCACACAATTCCAATTGTTACTTTTGTTGTCTTCATGTTGAAGATTTTCTGATACAGCGCTCGGGAGCGAACAACTCGAAAATACCTGTTAACAGCGGTGACGGCTAAAGTCTGTAACGACACAGCACACATGAGAAGAATCCAAAACCCTTGCATCTGGCAAATGAAGCGGTTAGAGGGCCATTTTCCGATGATCAGAGAAGCCAATGAAAACGGAATTCCCAGCAGTGACATTAGGAAGTCCGAAACAGCTAAGGTTATAATGTACATGTTTGGAACAGTTTTACGAAGATTCGGGTTTCTAACGACTGCGACTCCAAGCAAAAGATTTCCTAAAAAAGAGATGGAGTTGATCAGGAACAGGAAAAATGATTCCACAACTTGAACCGCAGCTGATCGGTTTTGCAACTGCCGAGCAAAGATTTCGATCGAGGTAAAGGACTTGTTCATGATGCTTGCTAACAGCGAGAACGTAAGCGTGGAAACCCAGCGAAACTGAATTTTGAACTGAAGGGAAGTGGGCAAGCTTCTTTTTTTCCCTTCGTTTTGCGACGAATGATGCTAAAAATAAGAAACAAATTATAATAAATTAATTTTACCTGGGTAAAATGTCTCCCGGATATTAAGACTGGCGTTCGCGTACGTCCTGGTTTGAACTTCTTGTTTCCTGGTGTTAACGGAAATAAATTTTGCTTGACATGCACCTGCTGAAATCAAGCGTTCTTGTCCTCGTTTTTACGAGTACATCACCTCACTTTCTAGAAGCAGCTGAATTTCTTTCGACCGTTGACCATTTTCTCGTAGTTTCATCTCTTTTACCTGAAGGTCGGCTTTGGAAAGGATGTTCAAGTACCAAATTAAATGGAATACCTGCTTTTGAAAACTATTTAATTTGGAAAACCGCCAATGTGTCATTCAAAACTCCGACAAAATGAAATTCAATATTGAGTAATTTGTTTGTCAGTGACAACAAGACCCACCCACTTACGTGCGCTTTGATGTTTTCGGGAAGTGATCTTTACCCAGAAAACATCAAAAGTGAAAACCTGAAATGTCTCTGAATAAAGTATTTGTTTTACCTTCGTTTATCTGACAGATAAACAATTTAAAATGTAATTGGTGTTGATCCCGCTGCTAGCGAGATTAAAATGTGTTTTGACACCGGAACAAGATCCACATCCAACAGACGGCTGTTCTTCATAGTGAGGGCAATTAACGATCATTTGCGTAGGAAAGCCATGAAATATATTCTAATTTGTTTTCTGTATTTAAATTTGTGCAAAGTGGTTCTACAATTTTGCAAATTCACGTCTCTTCAGTATGAACGAAAAGGTGACTGCACATTAATTGAAGCTGGGCCAAGCGAGGGAATAAACTTTTAATTCTGGGAAGGGTGGGTTCGAGACAACGAAGGTGTCTATTGACTGGATGTTAATACTGTTGTAATACTTGAATGCTTCATGTGAGGGCCTAGGGGGGAGGGGGAGGGGGTATGGTGGAGTGGATTGTTGAGGAAGTCTCAACTCCCGAAAGTCAGAAGTGTCCTTCTTAAAGTATGAAAAGTTGAATTCCAGTATGAGGAAGGGTAGCAAAACAGAACAGAAATTACACTTACCGTCTTTCAACTACACTGGCATTGTCGCGAACAGTTGCTCTACCGTATTAGAATTTCGTACAATTTTTTTAAAACTAGCTAACCATTTGGCTGATCAATCTGCATTAGTTCACAATTTGCCCCAAAGATTAAGCCCTAGATAGCGCAATGAATGTCGGTGTTCCATACGTTACTGTGTTGTATCTGTATAAAAATATATTAAGCCTCGGCTTAGTAACGTAGGTAGTTTCGCTTTCTCTAACAGCTGCTCAGTGGTAACTAGGGTGTTTATCTCTAAAAACTGCCCTTGGGCACTGGGGGTTTTCGTGTTGAAATAAATGTGTTTTGAAAATATTTTCGATCGAATTACAGTCAAATTAATTATCGCTGGTACAAATAAAGTTATGCTTCTTCGAAGTCTGATTCTATTTTGAAAACGACTTACTATAGAGTAAGTAACCTTACCAAGGGCACCATTATACTCATTGTATTTGAGTTCCCTTTTCTTTTTAACTACATGGCTAGGTAGGGTTATGAACAGATAAATTTGAAATGATCTTTCAAGCTTTAAATTAACATAACACTCACAGACTGTAAAAGTTCGACGTGTGGTTTCCATGTTTTTGAACATTTTTTATGGGCAGTTTAGTCTGTTTCAAAGGAGCTAAATATTGCTTAAGGTTGGGGTAAACGCGAATCTGTGTGTAATTTTAAGGTGTTTGAAGAAGGGATTTTAATGAAGTAAAAATATTTTGAAACACTTCCAGTTAGTTGCCACCTCACAAAGGCACTGCAGGTTGCTGGGGCAACTGTTTGGTATCAGTCTACTAATTTCTAACTTCAAATTCTAATTTTAAACTGTTATTAAATCTTCAATTCAGTTTTCCTATTTTCCTAAATTTAACTAATTCTTTTGAGAAAAATGATCTCTTCCCATCATGAATTTTTGAATCACAACCTATATGTATTATAGGTAAAGATTATTTTTCAACACATTAATCAAACTCAAAAATAAAATCAGATGAGTAATTTATGGGTACAATTGTAATTAGTCAGGGACCCCCAACGAGCCAAATCAGCCAATTTAAGATGTTGAAAGGCATTTTTAAGTACCGGTACCTTATGTATTAGATAGTTACTGAGGCCGGCAGCAATATGTTATATATTGCAGTCAGCTGAGGGCGTCTATCTAACATATTTACTATTCAATACCCAGTGCCATTGTTCTCTCTCTGCACTAAATCATTGATTGCAGGCTCCTCTTCCGCTTTGTTCCTGGTCGCACAAAAGAATATAATTAGCACTTGTTGATTAGCTCAACTGGGAATTGGTGACTGAGACCTAGGCATCATATACAAGGGATGTAAAACTATTTTATTATTATTATTATTTATTTATTTGCCACACATAATGAACTGGAATGATTAGTAAATTACAAATATTAATACACAGAAATTGCAATGGTAAACAAGAAAAAACAGATAGGAAAAAAAGGGAAAAAAAACAATGGCGAGGGAACCTAATAAATACCATGGGGCTTGTAGGACTTAGGTTCCCTCCCAAGAAATAATAGATAATTAAACCTAGACAACATGGTAACAGAAGTACAGACAAGTCATATTTGTACACATAACAGAATTAATAATTACTGATAATAGATGTTTTAAGTTTTTCCTAAAAGATGCAAGAGATGAGGAGCCAGTAATCTCAGGAGAAAGAGAGTTAAAAAATTTTGGACTTTGATAGAAAAGAGAGAATTGCCGGATATTTGTTCTACATAATGGTAGACGAAAGGAGTCTGCATACCTTGTATTGTAGCTATGGATTTGGCTGTTTGTTGAAAAAAAGTTTTCAAATTTTCGAGGGAGAATAGAGTTTTTAAACGAGTACATAAACTGACCTAGATGTAACAAATGAATGTCTTGAAATTTGAGCAAGTTTCTTAAAGCCCCGGCTACACGTTGTAACATTGTTAGAAGAACACGTCCCAACATTGTTGTAAGAACGCTTCTAACAATGTTGGATACACATATAACATTGTTGGAAACACGTCGCTTCGGGGTTCTAGCTTCAACAATTTCCACCTCTGCCATTAGGCTTCGGATTGGAGACTGGACCCTTAACTCTGATTGGTCTTTGCAATACAAAATTGTTGAAAGGGCGGCTACACGCTTTAACATTTGTTGAATGTTGGAGAAAATGTTTTGATCGAAATCAAAACATTCTTCCAACAAAAAATGTTGAACAAACGTCATCAAACATGCATGCTACACGTTCTAACATTGTTCATCCAACAAATGTTTTACAACAATGTTTGAACGTGTAGCCGTGGCTTAAAAATAGGTTATGTATGAACATTATAGTAAGACTTGTTCACTATCCTAACCACACGTTTTAACTAAGAAAGATAATTTAATCAAATGAAGAATGATCCTTGCAGTTGTGAACGCAATTTATGCAATTGCGAAAAGAAGCCTGAAAAAAATTCAGGACTTCAACGGGGTTTTTTTCAGGCTTCTTTTTCGCAATTGCATAAATTGCGTTCACAACTGCGAGGATCATTCTTCATTTGATTTCATTTCCGCAGTTCATATATGATTCATTTCATATATCATCCACACTCATTTCTTTCACGGGAACATATGAACCCACAATTGACCTGCTCCCAACGTCAGTGGCTTCATAGCTCAGTTGGTTAGAGCATCGCACCGGTAATCGCGAGGTCACGGGTTCGAACCCCGTTGAAGTCCTGAATTTTTTTCAGGCTTCTTTTCGCAATTGCATAAATTGCGTTCACAACTGCGAGGATCATTCTTCATTTGATTTCATTTCCGCAGTTCATATATGATTCATTTCATATATCATCCACCAAGATAATTTAACTAGCTAAGTAGACAGTCATACATTAATAGTATTTGTATATACACGTAAACTAACTAGTTAAAAATTGTCAACTTCAACTTATTTGCTACGTAAACTATTTTAAGGTGCCCTTCAATCTCAATCCTGTCAAAACGTTCTAGATCTAGTTCTAGTTTACTCTGTTAAGCCCGTAGCTCAATAGTTCCCCTAATTCTAGATCGGTCGACTGAAAACAGGTGGTCATCAGGTGGCTTTTTCCAAGTTATGTGTCTTAATGTGCACGTTGACTAATATAACCTGTCGCTTAGTAACAGGTCGCTAACCTCACCCTTTCAAAATACATAATTTTGAGACGACGCAGTTTACGAGTTCGCGGTGGGCTCTCGTGCGTCAGTATCTGTTGACATGAAACACGTTGTCTCTCTCAAATCCGTATGATGAACCGGACAGAGCGAGCGTCTCCAGTTTATGTCGCGTCAACTCATTTTGCAGTCATTTAAAAGCAATAACATCAAATTTCGAATTATTCCAGAGTCATTTAGACGCGGTAATCAGTAAATTTCCGAGTATAAAACCCGGGACTATTATTCGTCCTCGAGAGCTCGTAAGCGCCTGTTTTGAGGGAGGGCTAATTTGTGGAGAGAAACGTCTATTATTGCCTTGTATTACAGAACCTAGTATCAGCGGGGAGTGGTCGAAACAGTATGATTTGAGGAGGTCATTTCTGCAGGGGCGGAGGCGCTTAAATTCTTAATTTCTTATTTCGTGGCAAAGTTGTTCTTTTCTACACACACTGACTGCGGGTTCAGTTTGCTTCGATCGTCCTAGTCTCCTTCAAAAACTCAGCTCATGTAATAAATGTTTCACTTCGAAAGTTTCAATGTTTTCATGAAGTCCTTTGCAGTTTTAGCCCTTCAATTCTGTTTCAACGGTCGGACAACTGACTTCTTTAATAGTTCTGTTCATGCAGTAGATATTATTGTTTAGTATATACCACATAAGTGAATAGCGCTTTTCGCGCGCTCTCATTGGTTTACTCGGAGGTGATTAGCAAGTACTATTCACCTCCTAGCAGCCGGCGCGCGAGATTTTACAATTCCGACCGCTTGTCGGTATATTGTCACACATAAATTAATGTTTTGGTCCGCTAATTATTCAGCTTGTGTGGTATATACTAAAACAATTATTCACCTCAGCAGTGTCGGTGAAAGAGGTGGATATTTACCTTCGCGGCTCGGTAAATATCCACCACTATTCACCTTCACTTCGGTGAATACTGTGTTAAATACTAGAGGAGTACCAACTGTAGTCAGACAACCTTCATGCTAAATATACATTTCACCGACTTGTCCAGCACTTGGCTCTCCTGTTTCGTCGACAGCCCGGCCTTTATCTGCAGTTTCTCTTCCTTCCATTTCGATTTCAGCCGCACCTACTTTATTTCTATCGTAAGCTTTTTGATTCTTGCTTCTGCTCGCGTGAACGGAACTACTTGTAACGTTTTGTGAAGATGAAGGCCACAGCTTCAAAGGAGCCAAGATCCTTAAGTATTCGGCTCGGAAGGAGCGATTCATGATGCCGTATATTATGGGGTTAAGAGAAGTGCTGGCAAATCCGAAGCAAGTGTAACTCACGTACACTTGTCGTTTGAGCTTCCAATCTGCGTTAATAAAATCGATCAAATCAATCACTAACACAGGAGTCCAGCAAGTTAGAAAACCTATGACAACGACCAGGAGAATGTATGTAACATTCACTTCTTCTACAGAAAGGCTGCTCTGACATGAGGGACGGAATTCGTTTCTTGTTTGGTTTCGAAAACGAAAGTTGAGGTTGTGTTTGCGCACCGCGATGAACACTTTTGTATAACAAGTTATCACGATAATAAGAGGAATAGCCACAAAGACGAGAACCAGATAAGCTCCATAGCCGTCGTACAGGCTCTCAATGTTGTGTGCGCAGAACACTTTTCCAGTGTGAAAGAAAAATTCATGCCCAGCAACAACGTAAGGAAGAGGCGCCAAAAAAGCCATTATCCACACAATTCCAATTGTTACTTTTGTTGTCTTCATGTTGAAGATTTTCTGATACAGCGCTTGGGAGCGAACAACTCGGAAATACCTGTTAACAGCGGTGACGGCTAAAGTCTGTAACGACACAGCACACATGAGAAGAATCCAAAACCCTTGCATCTGGCAAATGAAGTGGTTAGAGGGCCATTTTCCGATGATCAGAGAAGCCAATGAAAACGGAATTCCCAGCAGTGACATTAGGAAGTCCGAAACAGCTAAGGTTATAATGTACATGTTTGGAACAGTTTTACGAAGATTCGGGTTTCTAACGACTGCGACTCCAAGCAAAAGATTTCCTAAAAAAGAGATGGAGTTGATCAGGAACAGGAAAAATGATTCCACAACTTGAACCGCAGCTGATCGGTTTTGCAACTGCCGAGCAAAGATTTCGATCGAGGTAAGGGACTTGTTCATGATGCTTGCTAACAGCGAGAACGTAAGCGATGGAAACCCAGCGAAACTGAATTTTGAACTGAAGGGAAGTGGGCAAGCTTCTTTTTTTTCCTTCGCTTTGCGACGAATGATGCTAAAAATAAGAAACAAATTATAATAAATTAATTTTACCTGGGTAAAATGTCTCCCGGATATTAAGACTGGCGTTCGCGTACGTCCTGGTTTGAACTTCTTGTTTCCTGGTGTTAACAGAAATAAATTTTGCTTGACATGCACCTGCTGAAATCAAGCGTTCTTGTCCTCGTTTTTGCGAGTACATCACCACACTTTCTAGAAGCAGCTGAATTTCTTTCAACCGTTGACCATTTTCTCGTAGTTTCATCTCTTTTACCTGAAGGTAGGCTTTGGAAAGGACGTTCAAGTGCCAAATTAAATCGAATATCTGCTTTTGACAACTATTTGGAAAACCGCCAATGTGTCATTCAAAACTCCGACAAAATGAAGTTCAGTATTGAGTAATTGGTTTGTCAGTGACAACAAGACCCACCCACTTACGTGCGCTTTGATGTTTTCGACAAATGATCTTTACCCAGAAAACATCAAAAGTGAAAACCTGAAATGTCTCTGAATAAAGTATTTGTTTTACCTTCGTTTATCTGACAGATAAACACTTTAAAATGTAATTGGTGTTGATCCCGCTGCTAGCGAGATTAAAATGTGTTTTGACACCGGAACAAGATCCACATCCAACAGACGGCTGTTCTTCATAGTGAGGGCAATTAACGATCATTTGCGTAGGAAAGCCATGAAATATATTCTAATTTGTTTTCTGTATTTAAATTTGTGCAAAGTGGTTCTACAATTTTGCAAATTCACGTCTCTTCAGTATGAACGGAAAGGTGACTGCACATTAATTGAAACTGGGCCAAGCGAGGGAATAAACTTTTAATTCTGGGAAGGGTGGGTTCGAGACAACGAAGGTGTCTATTGACTGGATGTTAATACTTTTGTAATACTTGAATGCTCATGTGAGGGCCTAGGGGGGAGGGGGAGGGGGTATGGTGGAGTGGATTGTTGAGGAAGTCTTAACTCCCAAGAGAAGTGTCCTTCTTAAAGTATGAAAGTTGAATTCCAGTATGAGGAAGGTTAACAAAACAGAACAGAAATTACACTTACCGTCTTTCAACTACACTGGCATCTTCGCAAACAGTTGCTCTACCGTATTCGAATTTCGTACAATTCTTTCAAAACTGGCTAACTGATTTGGCTGATCAATCGGCACTAGTTGACAACTTGCCCCATAGCTTGGGTTCTAGATAGCGCAGTGAATATGGCCGTGTTCCATACGTTACTGTGTTGTATCTGTATTGCCTGAATTTATAGGATGAATTGTGTTGTTTCAAGATATGTCAAGCCTGTTTAGTGACGTCGGTAGCTTTGCTTTCTGTAACAGCTGTTCAGTGGTAACGGGAGTGTTTGTCTCTAAAATTGCCCTTGGGCACTAGGGTTTTCGTGTTGAAATTAATGTGTCTTGAAAATATTTTCGATCGAGTTACAGTCAAATTAATTATCGCTGGTATAACTAAAGTTATGCTTTTTCAAAGTCTGATTCTATTTCGAATGAAACGACTTACCAAGGGCACCATTATATACTCATTGTATTTGAGTTCCCTATTTTTTAACTACATTGCTAGGTAAGGTTATGAACAGATAACTGATCTGAAATGATCTTTCAAGCTTCAAATGAACATAACACTTACAGACTGAAAACGTTCGACGTGTGGTCCACCAAACATATAAAGGAAGGAGACAAAATCTGACTTTTGTCCAAATATGGGGAATTAAAACAAATTTCAGCTGGTCAGATAGGCGCGAAAAATTGGTAGGGAGGAGGAGAATCTTGGCAGAGCGGGGAGAACACATGCCTTCACATCGAGGTTCACGCCCACTTTAGCTCACGTTATCTCTCTCTCTCTCTCTCTCTCTCTCTCTCTCTCTCTCTCTCTCTCTCTCTCTCTCTCTCTCTCTCTCTCTCTCTCTCTCTCTCTCTCTCTCTCTCTACTACAACATCTGGGCTCACCTTTTCTGACAGTTTCTGACGGTTTGAGAAATGTTGCATAAAACTTCAACCTGAGGGTCCCAAGTATGTGCCGGGGTGTGCCAGATTGAAAGGGTCAAGGGAGGATTGCAAGACAGCGGCTCAGTTCGTTATCCGCACTGGGCATAACTAAAATTTAGAATCCAAAAGAAGGCAGTTAATCTTCTTGTGTTCTGAAATATTCATCAACATTTTGTATGTGTTATACGGTCTAGAGTAGTATGGTTAATGGCGCTTCCAGACCACGTGAAGCAAAACGGTAGCGCAGAAGCACGATGTACTTTGCTTAGCAAAGTGCATCGGGATCGAGCAGGGGATAGTTTTGCGAGTGAGCCGAGCGCGGCGATATTGGCGGGAAGAGCGAACGTAGTGAGCGATGGATGGCAAAGCGCGAGGGTACACACATTGATTCCTTGCACCAGGGATATAGGTTCGAGATAATTTGCACCAGGTATGGGTTCTATGGGTTATTTAGAATCCAAAAGAAGGCAGTTAATCTTCTTGTGTTCTGAAAAGAAATATTCATCAACATTTTGTATGCGTTATACGGTCTAGAGTAGTATGGTAAATGGCGCTTCCAGACCATGTGAAGCAAAACGGTAGCGCAGAAGCACGATGTACTTTGCTTAGCAAAGTGCATCGGGCTCGAGCAGGGGATAGTTTTGCGAGTGAGCCGAGCGCGGCGATATTGGCGGGAAGAGCGAACGTAGTGAGCGATGGATCGCAAAGCGCGAGGGTACACACATTGATTCCTTGCACCAGGGATATAGGTTCGAGATAATTTGCACCAGGTATGGGTTCGCTAGTGTTCGAGCGAAAGCGAGCTCAGTCATATGATTGGGTCATAACCCATTTTATATATAATAAGTAAAGATTTTTTTTCAACACATTAATCAAACTAAAAAATAAACTCAGATGAGCAGCCTCGACAACATCATTTCCTGGCGAATTCTGGAAAAAGCTGAAACCACTTCTTCCAAACAATAAGTTTAACGTTGATGGAGCAACCAATATCCACCTTTTGGACGAAGGGAAACTCATTTCTAATCCCAGCACTGCACTCAATGACTTCTTTGTGAACCCAAGAATATAGGAAGTGGCGTTAAATTTAACGGAAGAAGACTTTAATGACCACCCGAGCATTACAACAATTAGAAGCAAATCGTACCAACTTGACTTTGCTTTTATGGAAATCACTACTGAAACAGTAACAGATTACTTATTAAAGATAAATGCTAAGAAATCTACCGATCCTGATGGTTTCTCCCCAAAGATCATAAAACTATCTTCTCCAGCCATAGCCCCTCCACTAGCCAATCTGTTCAATCACTGTATTCGCATTAGTGCTCTGCCCAGCGAATGGAAAATGAGTAATGTCACCCCTATCCACAAAAAGGGTGAAACGACAGACAAAAACAATTATCGACCTGTCAGTGTCCTCTCCGCAAGCTTTTCGAAAAAGTTATGTTTGATCAACTGTACACTTCCTTTACACCAACTTTCTCATCTAATATGTCGGGCTTTCTCAAGGGACACTCTTGCGCTACAGCTTTGATTAAATTAACAGACGATTGGAGACGCGCTCTGGACGAAAAGAAAGATCTGGGTGTGGCTGCTATCGACCTATCAAAGGCTTTCGACTGTATTTGCCACAATTTACTCCTTGCAAAATTAAAACCATATGGCTTACTAGAGCCAGCCCTTCAGCTTATAAGATCATATTTGCATGACCGCAAAGAAAGGGTAATATGCCACGATTCAAGTTCTAACTGGTTACCCCTACGCTGTGGTGTCCCTCAGGGTAGTCTTCTTAGTCCATTACTGTTTAACATCTTTATGAACGATATGAACGAAACAGTTACCGTCTCGTCACTCCGCCTCTACGCAGACGATACTACCCAATACGCGGTGGACAACAGCCCATTTCTGCTGCAATACACCTTAAATAAAGACATGGAAATTACTTCATCCTGGCTTGACCACAATTATCTTCAGGCCAATGGGGACAAGACGCAAGGGATGATCCTTGGAAACTCGTCTTATGTTTATGACCTAGTATTTAATGGCACCTCTATCAGTCTCAAAGAACACTTAAAGATTCTTGGAGTACACTTGGACAATCAATTATCTTTCAAGGAACATATAAATATATTGCTATAGAAAACATACGCTAAGATAACTGCTCTTCGACACCTTTGTTCCAGCAGATATTTTATTGGTTCTTTACAAGAGCTTTGTATTGTCGCATTTTGAATATTGTAATTCGTTACTTATCGGCGTTAACAAGACACTCAAAAAGAAATTAGAGGATGCTAATCACTACGGTTTACGAACAATAATGAATATGGGAAAAAATTCTGATTATGAGTCTCTCCTTAAATTTGCGAACATGAATTCTCTTGAACGTAGACGCATCGAACAATCGCTGACAATTTTCTTTAAATGTTTTACGAAGGATGGTCCTCGCTATATAGGCAATTTATTTAAACCCACTACTTACAATCTTAGAAATAGTGGGGTAAACGTGGAACAAAGCCTTTATAATAGCAAGTTCCTCCATGGTTCGTTTTCTTTTATTATATCCCTTATATGGAACCGACTACCGGCATCCGTAAAGAAGGCACAAAATGTTGCATCCTTTCGTAGCCTTTTAAAGAAACAAAGTTTTATTGGATGTCAATGCAATAACTGCATTTGATATTCTTCTCAATTAATTAATTAATTATGTACATTTTTTCGTTTTTAGTATTTGAAAATAGTTTAGGGATTTTTCTATTTGTATTTTTTAATTAGCCTTCCCTTCTTATTTATTTTATCTATACATCAATATGCGGCAATCTATTTTAGATTTTTAGCCTTCTTAATTCATAGTTTTTTAATTGTCAATCACTTTTAACATGAGCCTCCGGCTCGGGAGACTGGGTAACCACTCCCTGTTTATATTATCTTATCTTATCTTATCTTATTTATGGGTACAATTGTAATTAGTCAGGAGCCCCCAACGAGCCAACTCAGCCAAAAGCTGTAGAAAGGCATTTTTAAGTACCATATGGTGTTTGAAGTCTGTTGAAAGTGATGTCAAGTTATTAGCTAGAAGAAGTTCATCTGTTCGGATTCCCCAGCTGAATTTTTAATTGCCCGAAAAATGTTAGGGAGCAAGATCTTCCTTTGAGAAAATTAAATGCAAGCTGAAATGAACTTTCCACGAACTTTCTAAGGAACTATTTTCTTTACGAAAATGCTGGTTGACGTTTTCGACCGCTAACAAGAGCAATTACGACTTTTTCGAAAACCTCAGGGGCTATGATTTCCCAGTTGCGATGCTAGTTACGAAAATCCGAGCGCGCTATTTAATCGACGCCGAAAGCACTAGGCGAATTACCCTCTACCGAAGAGATGTCACCGAAACTTGTCTATGGGTGCCCCTGATTTAATAGTTAAAAGAGATCATATGAATGTCTCATGACCGAAAAACAATAACAAGGTGATGACTCATAGGTTTAAGTTTTTCCGAGAATAGTAAGAATAATAGACTTCCGGTATTTCCGAAAATTGTCATGCTACGGTGATTTTGTACGCAAAATTGAAGCGCACCTTCAATTGAAAAACATATAGAAATCATAACATGAAACCATGAACATTAATACAGCTCGCTTTCGATCGCACAGAGAAACAGTATGAAATGAATCAAATCATGTGGAAAGCTCGCTTTCGCTCGCACACCAGCGAACCGATACCTGGTGCAAATTATCTCGAACCGATAACTGATGCAAGGAATCAATGTGTGTACCCTCGCGCTTTGCGATCCATCGCTCACTACGTTCGCTCTTCCCGCCAAGATCACGCGCTCGGCTCACTCGGAAAACTATCCCCTGCTCGAGCCCGATGCAATGTGCTACGCAAAGCACATCGTTCTTCTGCGCTGCCGGTTTGCTTCGCTCGCACACTAGCGAACCGATACCTGGTGCAATGGTCTCGAACCGTCATTTACCATACTACTTTCTAGGTACGAAAATTTGGTTTATCAACGGAGTCGATAATGTAAATTGACCACCGTACAGGGATTCGATTAGCTGACGTTTCGAGCGTTAGCCCTTCGTCGGAGCGAATCGAGGAATTGTGGGTTGTGTATGGTTTATATACAGAAAATGGAGCTACGCCATTGGTGGTAACATGGTAACGTGAAAAACAGGAATAAATTAATTGAATGAAAAGCGCTCGTTGATACCGTGGGGATTGAGAGTGCCAATTTGAAAGATCAGCCGTAAAAATCTCGAGCAAAAACTGATCTTTCAAATTGGCACTCTTAATCCCCACGGTATCAACGAGCGCTTTTCATTCAATTAATTTATTCCTGTTTTTCACGTTAGCATGTTACCACCAATAGCGTAGCTCCATTTTCTGTATATAAACCATACACAACCCACAATTCCTCGATTCACTCCGACGAAGGGCTAACGCTCGAAACGTCAGCTAATCGAATCCCTGTACGGTGGTCAATTTACATTATCAACTCCGTTGATAAACCAAATTTTCGTGTTTCACTCCCCCACCGACGCAGCACCACAGTTTCTCTAGAAACTAATCCCCTTTATTCATTTCCTACTTTCTAGGTTATACAAATCGGTGTTCAGTTCCCATAGGAATTGAAGATAAGAAGCAAGTGGCCGCTTGCTCTTTACTTATCTTCAGCTGAGCTGACGTTAATACGTAGCCTGCACGTTATATTTAACCAGGATCGTCTAATAGCTGCCTTGCATGTCTGTAGCATGAACCCACTTAACACATTTTAAGGCATCATCCTAGGTGTATTTGGTCGGAAAATGCAAATAGCAATCTTAAAAGTTGTTGCGGTGTCTTAAAGCGCAAGCAATTTGTGCCTTACATTACGGTCCTCCGAGTAGAGCACCGGACTGCTATGCAAAAAGCCGGATACTGGACTTTTTGAAAATCGTTATGTTATGGTTTTTATCCTTTAAAAGGACATGAAAGCATTGTTGGTGCCAAACCTGAAGAGGAATAAGGCGGAGAAAAATGAAGAAACATTAGAAAAATCACAGACACCCTTTTCGAGGGATTACTTACGGATTGCTCGGATTACTTAGGTGGGGGAACCAACCTGAGTAAGGCGAAAACTTGAATTTTGCTTTTCACTTTATATCAATCACGCGGTGTTTTTAAATACTAACCATACTCAGCAGTTTAAAGCCTGTGTCAGGGGCGTTTATTAGATGAAATGATTTTTTTCGTAATATAATTAACAGCCCAGAGGAATGACAGTGAAACGAAATTCGGCCGAGTAGGAAATTCTCATCATCCTTATCATTTTCAAAAACAATGAACGTTATCATAGATCACGTGACCTGCCACGCGACCATTTCCTTTAAAAAAATCAACGGTTATTTGAGGAGTACTTTCAGAAATGCCGTAGCCTTACCAGTGTCGACTGGCCTTCCCTGCCGCGGTCGCTTTTTGTCCTTGTCTGAGCCATCATCACTGCAGTGTTGTAGAGGGACCTGCTTACCTAAAGTTAACGCTGCATGCTTGATGGTAAACAGCGTCTGCTGCATGCAGATCTTGAGCGTACTCTAGTCTGCCTAACACTATTTCAGACCATTCATCATTTCTTTCTTTGCAGATCTGAGCTATAGAATCTTGGAAGTCTTGCGTTCTCACAGGAATGACGTCATTTCCCCTTTTTCTTCCGTCATTTTTTGCAGCCGGGTTGGCCGCAAAAGAAACAGTGTTCTTTTGTGTTGAATCTTGGCTTCACAGAACGTCGACCTATAGCTGGTTGTTCTTCAATTATCTTTGAAGTTGACTTTTTCGGCCTACAGAAATATCGGCGGCATGTCTGATGAACGCTCTGACCAACTTGGGCTTGAACTTCGTGGTCACCACATGTGTCACTTACACGGTTAATACTATCGCTACCCTTTTGTGTCAACACAACGACAGGCTGGCCTTCGCTTAAGCTTCCTCCACAAATGCAACAGTTCTCCATCCACTTTAAACAGCCTCGCTTTAAGAAAATAATGAATATACCCTTGTATAATTAAACATCTTTTTCTTTGCATGAATGGCACATTGAAATTCTGCCTCTAATCTTAATAATAATGGCTGTGCTATCAATAACGAATTTTTTTTAGTGGCTCATTCCTTGATAGCCTCATTCGCAGACGTCTTTGGGCTCGTCACGCGTTCCTTGCCCACGAACGTCTGCTGAACTGAACTGCCACTTCCGTTCGTCGGCGGTTAGCCTTTGTTTTGAAGAAACCAATAACGAGCTGCGTAAGAATGGAAATCGACACCCGATTCACGTGCATCGTCTGTGAAAATAATCCCGGGGTCGAAGTCCTACTTTCAAAAAATTGGAAAACGAACTATGATTGGCTAACCGCCGCGAACGGAAGTGGTGGTTCAGTTCAGCAGACGTTCGTGGGCAAGGAACGCATGACGAGTCCAAAGACGTCTGCGATGGAGGCTAATTCCTTGATAAACAGAATTCGAAATGCCATGACAACAGATTCACCTTCTGCTCTTTTAAATTGTGAAAGGGCTTTAAAAAACGACAGGTCATTTCTTTCATTCACAAAGCTAGATGACTTAAGATAGTAGAGATATAATAATTAATTTTTAATAATTATAAACAGTATTAACCCTTGGTTATGATGAATTTCATTCGCCTTTTGGATAATAAAGACTGTCTGATAGAATAGCAGTAATTACAATCACTGTGTGTCTGATAGCGTTTATTTGTTCATTTGTAACCTTATTGTTCATGTTTTCATTCAGCAGATTGTAGTTCCATAGACAAAAACATCATGAACACGGAAAAAAACTGTTTAATACTTGTAAAACACAGCCATTATAATTTAAAAAAGAGTAATATTTATTATATATAAATTATAATGAAAAGAACACTTACCTTTTCACAAAAAACATGACCTAAAGACAGTGCAAGTATTGCCAGAGATTGAAGTGCTGCATTAAAATATGTGACAGCATTAAAATCGTCAGCGGTTTTGTTTGGTTCATGTATTGCGCACGGAATGTTCCCAGTGAAGGAAAGATTGTCAAGCAAGTCACCAAAACGACAAAAAGAGGATTTTTCCGTGATTCACAATAAAATTGGTAACCCTATGGCCAATTTCCTGCAGTTTTTATCTTATTGAAAGGACCATTTTTAATTTTCTTTAGCTAGACAAATACAGGAAAATTAGTTTGTCATTATTGAATCACCTTAGACAAGCAATAAAATTAATAATTCCTCGTTAAAAAGTGTGAGAGCACATGTGTTGAGTCTCCTGTGGCAAAAAGTTCACAATTTTAAATGCTAATTTTGGCGTGTTCCCCTTAACGGATTTTGGGGGACTTTTAGTATATCACTTAGTAGACCATCCTTGTTTGCTGGTGGCAGTGAAAAAAATTATGTTGCAATTTGTTTGATCAGGACCATCTAAAACTCGTAGATTGACTGGACTATAGGTGACGGTCGGTTGTAAGATATAATACCGAATAAAAACGCTTTTCTTATGCATGTTAATTATTTCCAGCATCTCACGTTTGGAATGACTGCCCATCGTTCTCACCAAAAGAAAATCATAAGGACAAAGGTCAATTTTCGGCCCAGAATTCAACCTTTGGTTGTTGATAATTAAAAAACATTTATTTAACATTTAAAACTTGTAAACAATCCTTCCAAGCGTAGAAAGTTAGATAGGTTGGATTTCCATTGGAAACGTTGATTTATTAACTCTTTCCATTCAACGTCACACATATGTGACGATAAATACTGCTTCCCTTTTATGGTTTATTTTCTTGTTTAAAATTTGTCAGAACGTCATATAATTGTGTTGATTAGGACCAACTGTGTAAGCTAAAATAATGACTACATTACCAGAATTCCGCTGCATATCACCGATCGTTTAACAGCAAAGCCCAAAATGCTTGTTTTTTTGGCCAGAGAATAACACACAAAATTTACATATTTTTGTGGCCAACTTTTTAATAAGAAAAACTGCCCAAATATGAAAATTCTACATTTACAGCAAACCTCAAGCTATCTTTTAGTATCTGCTATGAAACTTTTCTCTCACATTTTTTTGCCTGCCACGTTTCAGCCCGTTTCTGAGATCCAATCTTGTGTGTCTTAACTGGACTTGTTGACGGCCGAAAAGAATTCAACCACGAACTTCAACCGCGCCGCGAGCATAGAACTCTCCTTCAGTTCATTTCATAGTTTTTCGATAAGTGCTGAGCCACCCGGTGCTACCAGCAAAATGTTGCATCGATGAGTATTTTTAGCGGTCAAAACTAGCCCACATTGCCTCGGTAGGTCCAGGAATCCACTTGCAGAAAGACAAGAGAGACAGGTTCCATATCGAGCCACCATCATCACAACAGAGCGTGTTTGGCATCTCCATCAACATAAAAC
The DNA here is from genome assembly GCA_016490735.1 of Pachyseris speciosa. NCBI lineage: Eukaryota > Metazoa > Cnidaria > Anthozoa > Scleractinia > Pachyseridae > Pachyseris > Pachyseris speciosa. The sequence continues at coordinate 86,065 of JAEMWC010001826.1, forward strand.
CGCCTCTCACCTCTGGTTTCTTTCAAAGGCTTGCCTTTACCCACATTCTAGCTTAATGATGCCAGCATGAGGGCTTCTGCAGAGAAAAATGGCTCAGAAAAGCACTCTAAAACTGACAATTGCACCACAGTCAAGCGATTCCACACACTCGACAAACAACAGCCACTCGGGTGCATCACGTGACTCTAAAGCCTGGTCCCCAGTATTTCAAGACAGCAGATATTTTCATAATAACTCCATATATGAAGACGTTAAGAGCCCCAGACCATTTATTGCACAAAATCTGGTGAAATAAATAGCACCCACTTGGATCGAAAACGGTTAATCTATAAATATACAATCCGCCACCAATTCGCTGACTTACGTATGTTTACTTATACGTTTAATACATAATTATACTTTAAGACAAGAAAGGAAAAAAGATTTATCTGCAGGGAAAGTTTCATTCGGTTCTAGGCAATCTGGAGAAAGATATTGGTGATCAACTATATTTCTGAACATATTTCGAAAACCAGGCCTTTGACTGCTTGAGTAGCTTTTCGGGGTTTCCTCGGCGCACGCCTGCATTAACGTTCTCTATATAATCACGGTCACTTTACATACGTTGATACCTTACGTCCTCGGTCTTCAGATCACTGCTCGTAAGGAATCTGTGAGGTATAACACATAGCCCCTCCCTCTCCCTCATTCAATGTTTTTCGTCCAAGTTTCAAGACTGGAGTTGCACTGCTAGCAACTTCGATAAGAGTGGGAGGGGACTGAGAGTACAAGATCTTGGAGACATTATTAAAGCCCAGATAAGGTACAGTGTATCAAGTATTTTTGCAGCTGGTTGTATAGCTTGAAGCAACCTTAGAATCAACAGACCAAGATGAGTATATAGCAAACACACAAAATATAATTCGGCTTATTACTGATTACACTTCTATAATAAACACAGAAATACTGACTATTTTGAAGCAATCCTAAGAGTAATAAAAGCCCTAGTAAATAACGTGAAATTAAGTTCTACGTATAGATGCATTCTGACTGCAGTTTTACAACTCAAGATGAGTAATTTTTTGCCAAATCTGTGGCTTACCAAACTAAGTTTCTCCCGCTGTGTTACAAAGATGGAACCTTAAGCCGTTGTCGTTTACTGATAATTGCAAGCTAAACAACACTTGTTTCAACATGAGAGTAGGCTCTACACACGTTTTATATAGCAGTGAATCTTTGCTTTTTTTCTTGAGCTTACAGCTATGTTCAAGTCACAGGCCTAATTAGTTAATATTGGTTTTACAACACTCAATTTTCAACAGCTCTACCTTAAAGAAGCTATGTCAAATGTCAATAGTTTTTAATATTACTTTGAAAAGTTGAAAAAGATATTGGATGAAAGGAAAAACCCCAAATTAATAGTTTAATTTGCCGGATTGAAATGAGTTGCAATTTGAAAACCTGGGCTTTGCTTTCAAGTTCTCCGGCCTCTTATGTTGTGGAAAAAATAGCGAAATACAGATTATGGTTTCGTTCCCCTTTAAGAATAGAGCTTGAGTTCTTTCTTTTGATGTTCCAGGAGCATTTGGATTATGGGAAGTAGTACTTGAGGATACTTGATTCTAATGTGACCACCAAACCATAGAAATCATCACGACATAGTCCCTTTAAGGAGCAGATTCAGTTTCTGTGAATTCAGCTACTGCATTTTTCAAGGCTAGCAGAAATGCATTGTTACAGTTACGCATCTACAAAGCATGCCATCTCCTGGTGGCCTTGAACAACAAGCACACGGTTCCAGGAAACCGTTTAGTTTAGATCGGTTTTTCCATTTTATTTAAGGGCGACAGGCACACGTGGCGATGGCAGAGACGTTCACTTGACGCCCTCCATAAGTAACAAAGGAAAGGTGCTTGAATGTTTCGGCTGTACAACTTGATGGGGGCTTCGGGAATAGGAAATCCGGCAATAATTGTTTGCTGAAAAAGAAAATTCGTGTTGTTACATTGGACAATGTTTCGTGCAACTTGTCTCGCAACGCCTCCATGCGAGATAAGTTGCACGAACCGCTCGGCAGAAAGTAGAACTCAATTCTACTTTCTAACGGTTCACGCAACTCGTCTCGCAGTGATTTTGGCCGTTGCTAGGTATTTACACTTGGTACAATGTTTCGTGGAACTTGTTTCGCAATGGCGTTGCGAGGCATGGCGCAAAGAGTTGCACTAAACATTGCACAGTGTAACAGTACCTTTTTATTCTCAAAGTTGTTTAATTCCCCGTGCTTCAGCTCACGGACAATAATTTCTATACTGACTATCAAACTAATGCCATACGCATAAACGTCTAAGGTCTGTTCAGCAAAGCAAACAGCTGCGCTACGGCAACTGCCGTAATTATGCGCCGGTGGATTTATCCTAAGAAACGCGCGCGGCCTTGGAAAGTCTAGCCTGAAGCGAGCGAAGAGATAGAGAGTGAAACTGGAGAGAAACGATAATTTAGAGGCTATTTTTTGTTTTTAACTAGGCTACGGAAATCAGAGGGTAAAATGTTTTCTGTTTTTTCTGTTGTTAGGGCACCGGACTGTTGATCGGGAGGTCGCGAGTTCAAACCCCAGACCGGACCAATAACGGGTAAGATCATGCTAGCTGTGTGCTCAACATCTGCATCAGATGATCAGGTGATCACGTCATTGGGAAATGACGTTAAGCCGTTGGCCTTTTCTCTTTTATCTCTACACGGAAAATTGGAAGGGGAAGTAAAAGAACCCATACAGTGATCAAAAATAGTAGGGAAAAGGGAACGTAGTTCCCGGTGCTGTGGTCCGGACCTCACACACACCTCAGGGTTGGGTGGAGGATGGGCGGTGGACTGAACACCTGTCTCCAAGAGCCTCTGTGGGATAGGAACCTCCTAGGAGGGCCTATGCGCCACTTGGCGTGGATAAGGATAAGGATAAGGCATGATAACAAGGCTTGCATATTACCCTTCGCTTAAGAAACAGACCGTTTTCAATGACATTGCGGGAGCTTTCGATCGAAAAGGGGGTGTGTGAACTTATTCACTCGCAAACTTGTAGACTAACATTAAAGGCGTTCAGAATGAAGCAGGGGACTTTTTTGGAATTGTCAATCTTCAGAAATTAATGGTTAACTTGAAAATGATCTTCTGAGTCCAGCTGTTGAAAGCACCGTTAAGCTAATCCCGAGTTAAAATGAAATTTGAGTCCAGTTTGATTTTCAACCTTAACTTTTGAGTGGAATTTAACTTTACTTTAGCGAAAAGTTTGATTTACAACTGATCTTCTCAACGAGCGGGATGAAAACGTCGGTTAACTCCTAATCCTGGGTTAGCGTTAAACGGCAGTTTCGAATAACCGGACCCTGCTGCTGAATTCGGTTGAAACAGGAATCTGTTTTTCACTTCAGTCTAATGGCACACTTTCACTCGGTCTCTATATTACATCTTATCACTGCTATAGGCGCCATCCACGTCAGAATGTCTTTTGTAAATTAGATTCTAACGTCTCTAATCAACCATTCAGTGATTTTGCCACAGGATAATTAACGAGAACTTAGAAATCATCATACTGCCTGCATTGACTAGCTTCACTTGCTAAATGTAGGCACGTGTAAAAATGCATGGGACTCTTTTTTTTTTATTAATAAAATTGTTTAAATCTATCGCCACTTACTTTTTGCGATCTCGTCCAGGACACTTTCCCTCGCTAACACACCTACCCATGTCCACCAACTAGAGGAAAAAGAAACATAATTCAGTAGGAAGTTCGGTTGGGGCAGGAAACAGGGCATAACTGGAGTGCTCATCTTTCCTTGTCATGCCTCCGTGGGTTAATACGCACCGGTGTCATATATGGGGCTTACCTCTGTGTAATAACCTCACGAGGTTTTCTTTGTATTATGAGCCATTGTACATGTTTTGCTGTAAGCTATTCCTTTGAATACTTTGTTTTTGTTGTTGTTACGTCACAAGAGAGGGAGCCGAAGAAATAAATAAAAACGCCTGATGCATGATACCACTTAAAAGTTGGTTGATTACAGAAGCTTTTTTTAAAAACTACAGGGTAAAGTGGGGGGGTGGGGGGAGGAGGTGAGGCGGCTCCCTCGATCCCACCCCTTAATCCGCCACTGCAAATTTGTATGAAAAGGTTTCAATTTTATCGGGTGAGTTTTGGTATTTGTTTTTGTGAAAACTTCCCTCTCGAAATGATTTGTAGCAGTTCATATGAAGCGTAAACAGCAAATGTACGTAGCAAATCCTGGGGTGATACGGGTCCCCTTGCTTATTGAGGGTCTCAACTGAGTGTTTGGTAAGCGGCACACCATGTTTGTTAGTATGGCAAAATCGCTTTCGTAGGAATAGAATAATATTTGAGCATAGCAATCATGAGGCCTTCCAAGAGGTACAAGCAACATGGCTCCCACAAAGGCGACAATCTTCTCCCAAAACACCGACAACGGACAGAAATTGGCAGAAAAAGCACGTTAGTTTGCCACAAGGACATTTCACTTTCCCATTCATCTTTGTTTTCTTTGTAACAGTGACATTTGTTCCTAACGAAACAACCGAGAGACAAAGTCGTAAACGAGCGACAAAGCGACACCAGACCACCCAATTACAAGTATATAAACTTATGTATGAGTTTACAGACTTCAACAGGGAGCTTAAAAGCAACGACCACAGCAACGACGT
>JAEMWC010001827.1:0-22500 GCA_016490735.1 Pachyseris speciosa
TCTATAATCACCTAAATAATTATACTAATTGAAGATCGAGTGACAAGACATCTGGTCAGCGTTCTCTCGTTCTGAACTTTTTTTTTTTCCAACCTCTCGACTCTCATATTTTTTCAATATCCCGACTGGCGTTTGTTGTCACGACATCCACTTAGTATTGTATCGCTACTGAACATACACTCCGGCATTTTGCCAGATTTTAACCTATATATTTTGCTAACTTCGATGCATATTTTCCAGTTTTTGACTTAAGCCGGTTACAGACGAGCAAGTTTTCCTTGACAAGTGTCATTGACAATTTTTATTTGCTTATGTTTATGAACGACAAGTTTTTGCTGGTGTGAACGAATGAACAAATTTTCTTTGACAAATATTCACTGTAGCCAGCAATTCAATGACACAGCGGACGGCAATTTTTTGGACAAGTTTTCCTTGTTGACCCGTACAGACGAGCAAGTTCTGCGATGTGTCAAGTTTTTCCTTGACAAGTCCACTTGTTCAAAAACTAGCATCCTAGTTTTTGAACAAGTACATTTGTCAAGGAAAAACTTGACAAGGTTTTCTTTACACACCAGCAAATAAAGTTTGTCAAGTCAAAACTTGTCAAGGAAAACTTGCTCGTCTGTAACCGGCTTTACACGCAAGGTGATTCACGGAACTTATGACGGAATCATATGCATCGACCAGTGAGAGCAAAAGAATCTCTTTGGTGACCTGAATAACTATACTAATCGAAGACTGAAAAGGCAACTGGTCAGCTCTCTGAACTCATGTTTTTTTTTTTCAAGATCAACTTCTCGACTCGCACATTCAAATAGCGTTTATTGTCTTAACATCTGCTTAGATTTGAAGGTTCTAACATCTCTATATATACTGTTACCTTCGATGTAGTTTTTCCAATTTTCGACTTAAGTTTTATATTTTTCAACATAAGTTTTAGATCTAAAGCATTCCTTCGGTTGTTTCCACGTAATTGACCAAGGCGGCACTACTTAAGCTTTACAGCTTAAAATAAAAGAAGCCTTACCGATATCCTGTGCGAAACTGAACCCTTCCCTTAATCAGCAACTTCAACACGTTTTCTTAGCCTTTCTTTAATTTGTAATATGCACGCTTAATTTAAAGACGTCCTCATTGGCACTTACCAGCTATTTATACTCAGATTTGCATCTCCTATCCTATCATCCTATCCCAGCATTTAAATGCACTGAAAATGGCGGACGTTCCTACGGCTTAGTCACACGCTTCTGACGAAGCCCTAACAACGTCTGCGTGGGAGGTTATTTCTTCCGAAACATGGCTGTCAAATGTAAAATCGCAGTGTTATATATAAAAGTGATTTTGACGTTCCCGCTGTCCAAACGTTTTTCCAACATGTCTTTGTTCGCAACGCGGAAGGCCATACCAAGGTCGCAGAAAAACTAAAGTGATTACCTAAGAGGTACCGTTTCCACCATTGAAAGAACACGTGCACTTTTTTGGCGAGACTGCATGTCTTTAAATACTCGTAATGTTAGTTCAGGCCTTCGCTTCGCACTTCCACATTCCGAGGTCTCCACTTTCTAGGATTGGATACAGTACTTTTGGGAATAAAATGTTGTTTTTCTGACTTTTTTGGCGAGACTGCATGTCTTTAAATACTCGTAATGTTTCTTCAGGCCTTCGCTTCGCACTTCCACATTCCGAGGTCTCCACATTCTAGGATTAGATACAGTACTTTTTGGAAAAAATGTTGTTTTTTCTGACTTATGGAGGTATTCTTTGATTGCACTCACGTGATAAGACGGCCATGTTGGTGCCAAAACAATAGAAAAATGTAGCTCAAGGTTTGCATAATAATAGTCAAATTTCGTTATAGCTCTTTCACCAAAACGGCCGCCGTGACGTCAGGTGCAATCAAAGAATTGTTTTGTCTGAAGAGATGGGAAAGGGCATCGAATTATATAAGATCCGTCGAGAATAATGCTATTTCTCGAGCATAATTTTAGGCATAATGCTGTTGTTTTGAGGGCGACGTCCAAAAGCATAATGTTCAAATTTTCAAGCATAATGTATTTAACCCTTCGACATTCCTTATAGGCTCACCGATGTAATCAGCACCGCAAGAACAAGAGCTTGAGGTGACGATTAAATCACACTCAAAAAATCATTAATAACAATACTTTTCACGAGCCTTCACCAAACACGTCACTCAAATCAATCACGTGGATAAGCTTTTAAACCCGGTAAAACACTGTCAATCAACATTTATTTTTACTCGGGTGCCCGCGCGTCTCGCGCGGCGCCCGGGTCTAAGATTACCGACGGTTCTTCTTTTTCGTCGAGTATCATCACAAAGTGCACTTCCAGCGTTTCTGCGCAAGCGCTAACTATTTTTAAAAGAGTGATGCCTGTTGTCACGTATCGGAAAATGTCGATTCACCTTGTGTCTTTTGAAGTCTGAACAAACAATATGTTAAGAGAAGTGTCTATGCGAATGATTGCAAGTTCAAAGGCGAGAAAAGCTTTTAACATGAGTAAACTTAACTCCAGATGGACTGCCGTGTTTCCTCGTGTCTGCTTCAGTAGACTGTGAGTAGTCTCTAATTTTGGCGATGGATTGTGGGGGCGGGCGAAAGACACGTGCGCGCGCGAAGTTGCGAGGAGACGCGACGCGAGGGAGCGCCAAAAATTAGAGACTACAGACAAAGGGAGTTTGACCTTTCACGGCCGAGTGATTCGGAAGTAAATCTCATATCAACAGCAAGAATGATATTTGTCACTATCGGGACGTCGATTCCTTGTGTCTTTGAAAACGTCGATTCACCTTGTGTCTTTGAAGTCTGAACAACTAATATGTTAAAGAAGTGTCTATGCGAATGTTTGCAAGTTCAACAGCGAGAAGAAAGCTTTTAATATGACCAAAATTTAACTCCAGATGGACTGCCGTGTTCCCCGTATCCGCTCCATTGAGATGTACATTTTGTTGAATAACTCAAGTACGGGTTTTCGCCATTCTCAATGGTTGAGCTGTATTTTAGAGGAATATATGTTGATAGGGGTCTAAAGAAATAGACTCCAACACAAGCTAAACACAAAGCGTCCGATGTAAGAAAGACAGACTTCCAGTTAGGGATACAATACTGTTTTTTGCAAGCCCGAGTTTAGGCTAATTGTAGCCTCTTGTTTTTTAACTTTATTTATACACGGGTAAAACATCAGGACTTAAAGTAAATTAAGCATCATGAAATAATACCCTCGTTAGCATTCTTTATATAAAGAATACTAATGAGGGTAACTTTTTATATGAAAATACCAATGAAATTAGTGCAATGGCTTGAAAATAGTAAAATAAGAAAGCATAATGTGTTACAAGAGTAACAGGCAATTGCTAATACTAATGTAAACACCCAAACTTCGATTTGACAAGCCCGACAGCAAAATTAATATCTCGACGGCAACAAAAACAATACAATACCACAGCAAATTAAAATGGCAGACGAAAAAGCAACTTACCACAGCAAAAATTCAACAGCCAAATAACTTGACGACAGAAAAATAACAATCACGTTTTCAAGCGTAATATAATTTACTTTAATCAAATAAAGAATGATCCTCGCAGTTGTGAAAGCAATTTATGCAATATACCATTTTATAGTTCTTTACTCAGTAAGCTGGCCTTTGATTGAATGCGAGGCTAGGGGTGACCTTGTTTTGATACAAACCTTCCTGCTTTTCTCATGGAAATTATGCTGATTAAACAGTAGTTAGCATAAGAAAACATAGGTAAAAGTAGGTAGGTTTGTATCAAAAGGTCACCAGCAGCCTCTCTTTCACCGACAACTGTAAAATGGTCTATTGCGAAAAGAAACTTGAAAAACAACACACACACACGCGCGCGCGCACACACAGAAAAAAGTAATAACAAACAACAAAAATCAAAAATTGAGGACTTCAACGGGGTTTGAACCCGTGACCCGCGATACCAGTGCGATGCTTTAAGGCCCGGTTCAAACGTCGAACTTTTCATGCGCCGAATCAAATCATTTGATTCGGCACATGAGAAGTTCGACGTTTGAATCAATTAAATTCGACGAATTTGATTTGGGTCGATCCAACTATCGTCGAACTTCTCATGTGCCGAATCTAATGCCTAAATTATTTCAATGTATTTTCGGAAAAACATCAAGAGTCACATTTAATTCGACGCATTTAATTCGACCTCTGAATCAACGTCGAATTTTAATTTATTTGGGTCGACCAAATAGGCATTTGATTCGGCGCATGAAAAGTTCGACGTTTGAACTGGGCCTTACCAACTGAGCTATGAAGCTACTGACGTTAGGAGTACAATTTACCTGCTCCCAACGTCAGTGGCTTCATCTGAAGTCCTGATTTTTTTTTTTCAGGCTTCTTCAATTGCATAAATTACGTTCACAACTGCGAGGATCATTCTTCATTTGATTTCATTTCCGCAGTTCATATATGATGTACTTCATATATCGTTCACACATAATTTACTTTGTTTACCGCACAACGTATATTCCTTGGAGAAATAGGGCGTATGCACGTTACGCCATCACCGCCATGTTGGTGTACCGTGAACAAAAGATTTCTCATTAGCTTCTTTTGTTATTGCCACCAACATGGCCGCCAACCATTGTCATTCGAATCTCTGGAGACTGGTTGCATACCCTTTATAGTATTCCATTTAATGCATTCATGTCACTTACCTAAATCCCTGCGACTTGCGGCTCGTGATTTTAAATCCGATGAAACACTTCCGCGAGTTTATTAAACATAGCTTAACCGTGGGTTTTAACTATATACATGAATAAGTCGTTACTTACGATAAAAGAAATCCATACGAAGAGTTTCTCCGCCTTCGGTGTTCTCGCGAAACATCGAATAGATCTGGTCTCCGAGGGAACTTTCCTTCCGAACGAAACACCTTCTCACAAGTAGCGGGGTCCATCAGATGAACTATTGGTCGTCCAATCATGTCTTCCTTATAAATAGGGCCATACTTTGCGAACATGAGATCGTGTATTTTGTATGGCTTAGTGAATCCCTCGGTTGTGCGATAGAACTGCAGCAAAGACCTCAAGCTTTTCTTGGTCCTGGTATGTCCTCGAATGGACGCACTTTGTCATCTTCGACCTCTGTTTTCACATGGTCGTCACTCTCTATTGTCGCAGCTTCTGTTTTCGGCGATCGCCAAAACGAAGCCAAAGGTACGAAATTTTTAATTGCAGGAAGAATATTCCTGCGAAGGGTAGCAGTTAATGACCACGGAATACATTTTGATTCGATTTTCAAACTTGATTTACTTTACGAACAACTAAATCCAATATTTGTTACTCGTTTCTAGTAATCTCGCAATCTGAGTGGCTTATTTGCCGTTGTCGACTAACAAAAGTCAAGACAACGCTGCCCATGTCCACGTCAGGTTGCCGCCCTGAAATAAACATTTTTTTTTTACCTTGATATTGCACATGATAAAGTCATCACAGTGGTTAAAATGTGTTGTGTACACAATTTTGACCTCTGCGATGATCGATGAACAGTATAGTATTCAAACTGCCAAGGTGGATACGGTAAAATTGCGTTCCTGCATACTAAAAGGGATAGGCGTACTCAGTTAGCGTCACTGTTAGACAATGGAAACAACAGACTGGCCCATCCAAACTTGCCCGCTGAGTAACTAAAGTTGAAAACAACGATATTAAGGTAATATTTGCTGTATGTAGCCGAAGCTCAGCCGGAGAGCGCTTATTGATCTGAACATTCTAAAAATCACGGCGTAGTTGCCCGCTGAGTAACTAAAGTTGAAAACAACGATATTAAGGTAATATTTGCTGTATGTAGCCAAAACTCAGCCGGAAGAGCGCTTATTGATCTGAACATTCTAAAAATCACGGCGTAGTCAATCGAACGAAACCGAACCAATCCTCAATCGAACTCAATCGAACCCAATCGTTCGATTGTTGTTCGATTGGTTCGGTAATCCAACATAATTGAACTGGAACTTCTCGGTGAGTTCGATTAATCGAACTCGATTAACGAACTCAATCGATCTAAATCGACGCGATTAGTTCAATTTTGCATGTTCGGCAGAAAGACAAAAAGGCATGAAAATCGATAAGCATTCAAGTTCAGTTTCTATTCAGTGAATCCGAAAGATTTCCCTCTCATATGTATGTGAGGCAGGTGTGAAAACATAAACACATTTCAATTAATTCAAGTATTTATTGTTAAAGTAATTCAAAATCGTAAATTTACAATTAATACTGGAAAACATGAACAGCACCAGTTCACGTGCCAGTGTCCCAGCTGGCCGCGACCATCGTCAGTTACCTTCAGAGCTGGACTCCAGCCTATCTCCCCTTTACTTCCCAGTATAGTAACAATAAACTTTTCATCGACACCGACGGCGAATTAAGAGCACTATTGGTAGCCTTGAACGATCGCTTTTAGAATTGTTTGTTTCACGTTGTCTTCCCTCTCCGCCCGTTTACCTGTGTACTCGTGTTTGAAATTGTAGCCAACAAAAACTTATTTGACCGCAACGCCTTTTTTGAAAAGCCAATGAAACTGGTTTTATGCTCCATTGTTGAAGTGTTCGATTGTGTTCGATTGGCAAAAAGTTTGGGTGAGTTCGATTGTGTTCGATTACCGAACGTTTAGGGTTGTAACGAGGTGAATGTTTCCATCTCTGATCCCCAGTTTTTGGCGCAAAATTTTGCTTCCTGATCCCAAAAACGTGGCAAAGTCTGATCCCTGATCCCACAATAATTTCCTGATCCCTTGACGCAATTAAGGGTGCCTACCTGAATCAACAAGTTATTTGCACACTAATCTTGTTTGCTTATGCTTCACGGAGAAGGCGGAATTGTCTTAGAAGGGTTATAAACGTATAAGAATGTTGTACAAAGCGAGAATTATCGCAAAGTAGCAATATTATAAAAGACCGCTTTGTATGCTGACTTCAATAGCTTTCATTAAACAGAAAACAGGACTCTTCACGATTTGAGTTGCCAGAACAAATTTCTAAACTGCAACATTCTTGTAATAAAATGTTCATAACAGTTCTACAAATAGGGCCTAACGAAAATGCTGAAAAGCTCCGAAATAAAATGGTAGCATGCGAAGAATCCTAAATTTTATACTCATCACGAGATGCTCTCTGTAGTTTTTTGTTTTTTCTTTCTTCAACTTGGACTTTAAGAACAAAAATATTATCGGAATTGCACACTGTTCATCTTTCAATTTGAAACGAATGTACATTCGTGGAAGGAAGTACCGGTAGATTCAAATTGCTTGGAGTTTAAATTCAAGATGTTAAGGGTCTATTTAATAATTAATCTACGAGGGCGCGCTGGATGTGAAGTGACAAATTATCATTTCATATCCAGCAAGCTCGAGTAGAATAATCGTTTTATTAAAAACTCTACCACGAACAATTGAGAATCTGAACAAAAAAGTGGAAGAAAGGACCTCAGAGAAAGAAAACAACAGAAAAAGCGGAAACATTTGTCCATCCGGCATCACTAAACAAAAAGGGCGCGAAAACCTTTCGGTGTGTTGCAACGTTTCCGAGCAAAGTGAATGAATTCAATGAAACTGTCCGAGAATAACGTTGAAGCTTAAGTTTAGGGTCCTTTTTGGAAAAAGTGCAGAGTTTATTACCCTGCGTGCAGACGTCTCCTATTTCCTTTGTAACAAAGGTAATAGGAGACGACTTCACGCAGGCTAAGAGTTTATCTGCTCTGAATGGTTGTAAATGGTCAGTAGTTTGGTAAAAATATCCAATCATTGCTCAAAGAGGGTGGAACGGCTTTCACGTAGATGGGCGAGCCGAAGGAAGCGAATTTGTAATCCATTAAAACAACAGCACCATGGGCGAATTTCATCAAAATGAAGACAAAATTTCAATTTATTTTGATGGACTGGAACATTGTCTCACTAGTCCTGGTCGAAAACAAGATATATGAACGATAAGCAAGACAAATGTCCAGGTTATGCTTCAGGAAATGGCTTATAGAAATTTGTCTCGATGCGTGAAACAAAAACGGGAACCGCGGCCGAACAGAATAACAAAAACAACAAGAACGGCGATTCTTCTTATTCAGTTTACAAAACATCATATCTGTATCCGGAAAGTTTGAAGCTGGTGATTGATACGTTGCATCGAGTGCAGGTCAGAACATTTGTAATGTGTGTTAATTTTTAAAAGGTGTCACTGATTGCTGGAAAGATTTTCAATAGTGGATTATTGCTGCAAATTTTAGCTGAAGTTCTTGTTTGTTCAGTTAGTTTTGAAAAGACTGGCCCGTGAACATGCACATGATTGGTGACGTCAACACTTGTTGTTGAATACATATTTTCAATGTCGTTTAGTTAAGTTCAAAAACTCTTTCGGTATCTCCGTAAATCATGTAAAAGTGCGTTTTGCTATAACTAAACATCAACAGCCTGGAAAAAACAACGATATATGAACGATAAGCAAGACAAATGTCCAGGTTATGCTTCAGGAAATGGCTTATAGAAATTTGTCTCGATATGCGTGAAACAAAAACGGGAACGCGGCGGCGAACAGAATAACAAAAACAACAGAACGGCGATTCTTCTTATTCAGTTTACAAAACATCATATCTGTATCCGGAAAGTTTGAAGCTGGTGATTGATACGTTGCATCGAGTGCAGGTCAGAACATTTGTAATGTGTGTTAATTTTTTTAAAGGGTGTCACTGATTGCTGGAAAGATTTTCAATAGTGGATTATTGCTGCAAATTTTAGCTGAAGTTCTTGTTTGTTCAGTTAGTTTTGAAAAGACTGGCCCGTGAACATGCACATGATTGGTACGTCAACATTGTTGTTTGAATACATATTTTCAATGTCGTTAGTATAAGTTCAAAAACTCTTTCGGTATCTTCCGTAAATCATGTAAAAGTGCGTTTTGCTATAACTAAAACATCAACAGCCTGGAAAATTTGTTTAGCGCTGCGGAAATTTTATTAATGCGTAGCCCAGCACTGTTTCTTGTCTGTTCTAAAACACTCTGCAATGAAAAGTTGAATTCCCATTTGTATTTCGCATCCAGTTTTGAAATTTGTACGCGTTAATTCGCTGCGAGACGACTAATGTCTTAATGGCTTCCGTTTCGAGGGAAAAATTTTTATTGAGCTTTCTCTGTTTGCTGAAGCGTTCATTGACCATATAAGGTAGTGCAGGTATATGAGCTGAGAGCCTGTGTCCGGCTAGCCAATGAGAATGCTGTAAATCTGATATCCGTAGTTTCAGTTTTAATAAACTGATTTATAAAAGATATCTTGTCACTCTTCTTTTTTGAAAATTTCTTTTTAAATTTTGAAATTTAGGGAAAAGCGAAAGTGAAACAACCGTAGTGTATAAACAGGGGTTTACTAGCAAAGGGCAAGACGTCAACCCTTCAGACGGGGAAACTCTGTTCTAACCTCATCAGTTTAATTCGACATTTTAAAAATCGGCCAAATTTTATGGTAACTTTAAAATGTTTTCAGGGAAATCAATAAGAAAAAAGTTATTTTTTTTTCATATGGACGCTACGCTCCTGACGAATCAATAAACTTCTTCTCACTAATTCAGCCCTTGGGCTGCTATGTATTGAATTGATTAACTATCTACAATGTACAATCTGACTTCTCAGCTATTGCTAACCAAAGAGAATGAATTCTTAGCTATCTCTCTTGTTTTCCGCCCCGTGTAAATTTTTCCCCCTTCCCTTTCATGCTTCGCGCTCTGTTAGTCATGCATTATGCAAAACTGCCCAATATTTGCATACAACTCCAACACAAAAAAAGAGCCCATTGGACACCCTTGAAACCACTACCACTGAAATAGCAACAGTTCGGAGGGATCACGCGACTAATGAATTACAAGTTTCTTGATGAGAGAAAACACATAACTTTATAGCCTTTTATTACCGAATACAGAAAGATTAAAATGGAGAAAGTGAGTTGAAATGAAGTCATCATCTTTAGCTTCGTGTGGAGGAAATCAATCGTCTTCTTGACATTGAATACTTATAAGGTGACTTATAAGGTGACTTATAAGGTGACTTCCTGTGTAAACGTCGAGATCGTCTGGAAGACCTTTTGGTTCATCGCCAAATTCAAATTGCGGGTGTTTACGCTTTCTTGCTGGTGACAGCGTTTCGACTGTGGGGTGGGGGGTCAAGATGGACGGAGGGAGGGAGGGGGACCAACCTCGTTCCCAGGGCAAAAGCCCTGGGAACGAGGTTGGGAGGGGGACCACAGACCAAAATGATCATTAAGCCATACCCTGAAACTCAGTGATATTTATCGATCTCAAATTGGCAAGTTTATGTTTTCTTTTAAGAAAGGCCTCCTTCCTGATGCATTTAATGAAATGTTTCTGGTCAGTAATCAAATTCATCATTATAATACTAGAAACTCCAATGCCTTTTACTTATTTTCTTGTAGAAAAAATATCCGACAGTTTGCAATATACCCTTTCAAGGACCTAAATTGTTTAATTCTTTCAATACAGAAATTCAGAATGCTGACAGTTTTTTCTCAATTTAAGTCTAAATTAAGAACTTTCCTCCTGAACTGACTTCCCCTTATTTTGTTTATTTGTTTGTTTGTTTGTTTGTGTTCTTGCTTTTTAACCTAAATATGCTTACAAATTAAATAAGACACGCCTAAATTATTATTTTATAGTTGTATTTTTCTTGAGGTGCCTGTAGCCCGAATAAGCCCTAATGGTTTTCTATATGGGCATCCTCGTCTAATGCTTTTCGTTTATCGACTATTTAATATCTCTTGTAGTTTAATATATATTTATTTTGTAATTTTAAACAACAATAAGTGGCAAAAATAACTGAAACTGAAACTGAAACTATTTCAGACCAGAACGGCTAAAACCATACCTTTTTGGGGCGGCGCATACCAAACGGAATGACACCTCGTTATTGGAAAGACATTTTCTCAGCGAAACCCGGAGCCTCTGTATACAGCCTCAGAACATATCAGGATGATATTGCCGAGGGCTAGAATGGACTATTACAGGAAGAGTTTCGCGTCAATTTACGGGAGCTAAGATCTGCAATTCCCGGCACTCCCTAATGATATGAAATTTGAGCTCTCTCTCTCTCTCTCTCTCTCTCTCTCTCTCTCTCTCTCTCTCTCTCTCTCTCTCTCTCTCTCTCTCTCTCTCTCTCTCTCTCTCTCTGTCTCTGTCTCTGTCTCTCTCTCTGTCTCTGTCTCTGTCTCTCTCTCTCCTCTCTCTCTCTCTCTCTCTCTCTCTTCTCTCTCTCTCTCTCTCTCTTTGTCTCTGTCTCTGTCTCTGTCTCTGTCTCTGTCTCTGTCTCTGTCTCTGTCTCTCTCTTCTCTCTCCTCTTCTCTCTCCTCTCTCTCTCGATCTTAGTATTGATATCTAACTAGGCATTTTTAATATTGTATAAATTAAACATTAATTATATTTTAGCTTGAAATAATGTATTTTACCTATTCTTCCCTCGTTGCACGGCTTTTGTGAAGAGCAAGAACTGTAATATTTTGGAGGAGGTGAAATAACGACTGCGTGGGAGGTTAAAGAAACAGCGTGAGTAGTTTAACTTGAGAGCCATAGTGTAAACCCAAAATATATATAACAGAAAGAAGACGCCTGTTGGCGTTTACGTGGTACGCACTATTAATTTTGATGGAAAGATTAGTTTCTGCCGTTTGGATACCGTTCGGAGAGCTTGAACTATCCGTTGAAATCTGGCTCTTACTGGAACGGTCACGTCACGAACTGAGATGATCACATTAACTGGCGGCTCCTTTAAAATTAGCTGTCTTTGCTTTCATAGACTTCGATTGTAGTATCGATACACGAATTATCCTTATAATTTTCAATGAACACGATGAAAAGCGCTATCATATATTTGGGTTTTAGGTATCCCCCGGAATACACAGTCGCGTCTTTTGACCGGCTCGCAACATATTTGAATGCACTGTAAATTTCTCACAGGAACTAGATCCGCACAGTCATGGCAAGGATTTCCATGCCTTTTAAAGGGATAAAAAGCAAGATACACTTGATTGATTGTGATATATTTCGAAGAAGCTGGAACTCACTCAAGCGAAATTTGATACGCACTCGTATGCACATTTGACCTGACTAGTTGATTCAATACTTTGTTCTGCAAACGAACCCATATTTTGCAATGAAACGGCATTCTCGTAATATCTATGTACAAAGCGCGCGTGTGGTCGCTACAGCCGAACTATTACGCAATGCAAAATCAAATACGGTAGATTTTGTTTTTGTAAACATACTGGAATGTTGCGGGGAAACCACAGGTTTCTGACAAAATTATGCAACTTACGCTTTTTACTGCCGGTGTGAAACGCAAAAATAGCCTTCCTTTTCTCAAATTATCATTAAAGCCATGCTTTTGGATATTCAAAATTAAAACTTACTGAAGCAATTGCAAGAGTCAGAGGGGTGTGTTTAGTCTAAAACGTGGAACATTTCTCAATGCAAACTTGTGTTTACATTGTGGCTAGACGCGATTAGATTGCGTTATTTTCGTTGTAAATAATTATTTCGAACACTGAAAGTACTGAAAACGGCTTCGCGAATACAGCTTTATTTGTGTCAAAGGTTTTCGTCGTCAATTCCCATACAAAAGTTTTGTTGGAAATATTTTGGTTTCGAACGGATTTGGCTATGACTAGCAGCTAAGAACAATATAAAGCACGTTAAAAATAAAATAATAATAATAATAATAATAATAATAATAATAATAATAATGCTACTAAATTCAAAAGGGAAGTAACAATGCCAGAGATTGAGAACAGAGAAGATAAATCTGCCTCTGAAAATGCTAAAGCCCTGAAACACGTTTTTAAGTCCAAGATGAAGCCAATGAAAGAGAAAAGTGGAAAAACAAAGCATTGCATGGCCAGTATCCAAAGATCCTAGAGAAGTCTTATGTAGACACAGTCACCACCAACAAATGGTTGACAAGTAATTTGAAGGAGAAACAGAGGGACTACTTGTAGCAGCTCAAAACAGGCAATAAACACCAGAAACTACCAGAAAGTAATATGTGGCCAGCAAGTGGAGAGCAAATGCAGAATGTGTTCGCAACATGAAGAGACAGTGGACCATATTGTATCTGGATGTGAGGTATTAGCCAAAACAGAGTACATCTCCAGGCACAATAATGCTGCAGCATATCTCCATTGGAGCATCTGTAAAGATCATGATATAGAGATTACAGACAAATGGTACGAACACGAGCCACACACCGTGATGCACAATAAAGATAACAACATCACCATCATTTGAGACATGCCAGTCAATACTGATAGAACTATAACAGCAAACAGACCAGACATCATCGTTAAAGATTCAGTGAATTCCACCTGCAACTGATTGATATGACTGTTCCATCAGATAGAAACATCGCACTGAAGGAAACTGAAAAAAAAAAAAAAAAAAAGCAAGTACAAGACCTAGAACTAGAAATACAGGTAATGTGAAAACCGTAGTGATCCCTGTGGTTGTTAGTGCGCTTGGTACAGTTAAGAAGGGTATGGTAGAAAACATTAAGAAAGTATCAGAGAGAGCTACTATGACAGAGATTCAAAAGATCTGCATGCTGGGATCTGCGCGAATCCTCAGAAAGGTGCTCAGTGTATGACACAATATGCTTGAGCATCTGATCTAGGATTAGAGATACAAGAACATATGTGATAGAGATTAAACAAATAAAGATAACAACATCACCATCATTTGAGACATGCCAGTCAATACTGATAGAACTATAACAGCAAACAGACCAGACATCATCGTTAAAGATTCAGTGAATTCCACCTGCAAACTGATTGATATGACTGTTCCATCAGATAGAAACATCGCACTGAAGGAAACTGAAAAAAAAAAAAAAAAAAAAAGCAAGTACAAAGACCTAGAACTAGAAATACAGGTAATGTGAAAACCGTAGTGATCCCTGTGGTTGTTAGTGCGCTTGGTACAGTTAAGAAGGGTATGGTAGAAAACATTAAGAAAGTATCAGAGAGAGCTACTATGACAGAGATTCAAAAGATCTGCATGCTGGGATCTGCGCGAATCCTCAGAAAGGTGCTCAGTGTATGACACAATGATTGACTTGAGTGACTGACGCTCTAGGTGCATTATTTGCGCCCGGCTGATGCACAAAAAGAACACCAGTAAAGACTGTGATAAAAGAGATAATAATAATAATAATAATGATGATGATGATGATGATGATGATGATGATGATGATGATAAAACGTGTCGATTTGTAGACTGAAAATGAACCGAATTTATGACGTGGTCTGCAACAGGCATAGACTCCTTCGCAGACGTGTTTGGGCTCGTCACGCGTTCCTTGCCCACGAACGTCTGCTGAGCTGAACTACCACTTCCGTTCGCGGCGGTTAGCCAATCATAGTTCGTTTTCCAATTTATGGAAAGTAGGGGTGCTTACCATTTGTCAGAAAAATCCGGAAATTTCGGTTTGAAGTCAAATGGTAAGGTAATTTTCCGAAAAATCTTTTCGGAAATTGTGGACAACCTCCAGAGGTAGTCCTCTTTTCCCGTTCGGAACGGAATTTCGGAAAATTGCTTTCCATTTGACCGAACCGTTCCGTTTCCAGGTCCTTTTGGGCCAGAAGGAGTGAGTGCGCATGACGGAACGCCTTGCAGTAAATGGTAAGCTCCAATCTCATTCGGGTTGTCGGTAAATTCGGAAAATCACTTACCATTATTCAACGGTCATTCCATCCGGATTTTTCTGACAAATGGTAAGCACCCTAGGACTTCGACCCCTGGATTATTTTCACAGACGATGCACGTGAATCGGGTGTCGCTTTCCATTCTTACGCAGCTCGTTATTGGTTTGTTCAAAACAAAGGCTAACCGCCGACGAACGGAAGTGGCAGTTCAGTTCAGCAGACGTTCGTGGGCAAGGAACTCGTGACGAGCCCAAAGACGTCTGCGAAGGAGGCTACCACAGGCATATCACGTAACAAAAACGGATTTGAGGCCAGTGTGGTAACCAGGCCATAGTAATTGAAGGAGCGGTAGCTATTCTTGATAAATTCAAAATGGCGGCTAATTTGTTTCTTACTTTGGCAAGGCCTTAATTGTTTTGGCATGTTTTGTTTAAAAATTGCTTGTGATGTTGTTTGCAGCTATCGCGCTTTGAAGATATTGTCGTTAAAATGATAGGCATAGTCCAAATTTAGGAAGACATCGAAGCTTGCATCATGCAGCAGCGACAAGGCGTGACAAAATCTGCAGAATGTATTAAAGTGTGGCCTCGGGCTATCTACTGCAGAGGCCAATACCATTAGCCAAAATGTTTTCCTCGAGAATCGCTCTTGGCAGGTATCTCCTGCCCAAAGCACAAAATCTCAAACCCTTAGCGACTCTTTGGAGAACGCAGAAAAATCAAGCGAGCCCTTTGGAAAACTCCGAGGCTTTGGAACATGCGGGAAAACCAGAGATCGAAGGTCAAGGCCATGACGGCGTTCGACCTTTCGAAGACATACCCGGACCCAGCGCGTGGAAGTTTCTTCTGGAGTTTTATCGCGTATCAGAGGGATTCACGAAAGGATACAGGCTAACTGATCTTCTTTTTGCAAAATATGGGCCTGTTTACAAGGACAACGTGTTGGTCCAGGGCTCACAAACCGTTCATGTTTTCGATCCTGACGATATTGAGCGAGTATTACGTACAGAGGGAAAATTTCCCCGGAGACTGCCAATAGACGTTTGGGTTGAACATCGTAAACGGAGGAACCATTTTATCGGTTTATTCTCGTCGTAAGTGAAGGCTTCTTTGTGTTTCCTTCCCTGGGGTGTGGGGGAGGGGGAGGTGGGGGAAGGGCTGAGGAGACGTCATTGTTGGCTTTTTGCCTCATTATCATGTAAACATTGATAAACTAAGAGTGTATATCAGTTTTGCTTAGCTAATGTTAATATCAATATACTATGATTGTGGAGAAATTTGCTTTAAAAAACTGCAAAATTTGCAAGGGATTATATGGCTGGGTTGCAACTCAGGGAGTGAAGAATGCTTCAATGTTGTTTATACACCAGTTCCTGTGTGCCACGTTTTGTTGATTTTTGAATTTCATTATGTGCTAGACATGGAGAAGAGTGGAAGAGAATTCGACAAAGTATTGCCCCCAAAATCATGCGCCCAAAAATAGTGGAGGAAAACATTGATAACTTCAATGAAGTTGCAGATGATGCTATCAGAAGGTTTGTTAAACTCAATGAGGCTTCAGATGACCACATGCCTGACTTGGAAGGGGAACTTAGTAAATGGTCAACAGAAAGTAAGTTTTCTTGTGATAAAAGAAACTTTGTTATCTCTAAGTATATTGCACAATTTTACGGGTGATGCATTTCATGTCTGAATGTCAAGCTTTTTAACATGTATTGATTTCAGTCTTTTAAATATCACAATGACTCCTGTTTTTTTTCGATTATCTACATTTCATGAAAAGCTGAGGAAAGTTCAATGTTAAAAGTTTTAAATATTTCCATTTGATACTCAATGTTTTTTTTGTATTATGTCTATATTACTGTGGCTGTGCAGGATTTATACAATTCATGTAAGGTCCATCTTAAAGTCCTGTTAGTTAAAATATATGTTGTACTTCAATTTTATCTTTGTTTTTATTTTTATTTGCTTTTGTGTTTGTGTATGGTAATGTATGATAATTAGCACAAAACAAATTACATTAAAAGAAAATAAAAATTGAACAGAGGATATAATTGAACCATAAAATATATATTATTCAAATCAATTACCATAAAAATATTCAAATAAATTATCATGTAAAGAAATTTTATCTTCAGGGATTCATTTGCAATATTTTTGCCTTAACAATCATAGGGTGCAGGGAAGTTTTGTTCAATCGCACAACAAAGTCTCCAAAATATGTCTCCAAAATATGTTTACTTTGTACTGTGAATAAAGATTGTGAAAATGAAACCCTTCTGAGTTGCGAACATTTTCTGCTTCCATATCCTTCTCTATCCCCCAGTCTTATCTCCCTCATATGGCTCCTTCTGGTACAGTATCCGTCATGTTGATTTGCATATAATACGTCAACTGATTCTGACCGCGGGTGCAATGATCTTTGTGTGAAGGGTGATGAATAAAGCCCACAGTACTTTGGTCTGCAGTATTTAAGCAATATACCACAAGTTTCTATGGTTTATAAGCATGATAAACCACGCAGGGTGTTACAAGAACACTCAAAGAATTGTACAAAGTAAACACATTTTGGAATTAACAAGGTGAGATGTTGTGTACGATCGAACAAAACTCCTTGTTCTGCACCCTGTGTAACAATTGAATGGAAACCATTTCAACTAGAAACCGAGGGCCAATTCTTCAACTTAAAGTACTACAATGATGAAATTCACATGCTTCCTATTTAAGCCATTTTAAAATATAAAGAAGTAGTCTGTACCAGAGGAAGAATGCTGTTTGCTATTTTCAAAAATCTCTTTTTGTTCCAGAGATACTCAAGTTTTTAAAATATGCAAATTAGCCAAGTGATGATGTCATAAATTCAACTGAATTTTGATCAAATATGATGAAAAATGATACCTCAGCCAATTTGTATCAGAAATGCTTCATTCTTTGTTGTAGGATGCTACTAGATGCACTTCACAAAATAAGCTACAAGTTTTGCTACCATGGCAACATACTGGGTTCCAGACCTCCCTGATATTTAGGGCTTTGCTGGCCACCTTTGGTGTTCTCATTTGATATTTGCCAATGGTGTCTCATATATTAGGTCGAATTCGTGGCCTTGTTAAGTGTTTTTCACGCTGAAAATCACTAAAATATTGAAATCAAGTTGGTGGGGACTGGAAAAGATTGAGTTTCCATGGTATTATTTTTTGTATAGCCATAGGTGTATTGCCTGTAGAACTAACAGTGTGCCAAGTTTCAATGGTCTCTGCTGATGTTATATTGGGTTTCGTCTATGACTTAATCAGTCCTCTCATTTGCATATTTTACACATTTTTCAAACTTAAATGTCTCCGGAAGCAATGCAGATGTTTGCAAATGGTAAATGTTGTTTTAATCTTTCCCGGAATTCTATGTGATAAACCTAAAAATTCAAGCGGTAAAAATTGGATCATGGTAGCGCTTTATGGTTGTTCAATGTGTGCTTTAAAACCAATGTCAGAATATTGCAAGAATTTCCTTAAGTAAATAGGGTTAATTTTGTGGAAGTCTGCTTACAAATTTGTTTGTTTGTTTGTTTGTTTGTTTTTTTTTAATCTGTCACTAGGTATTGGGACTGTGGCATTTGATATTCGTCTCGGGTTATATGACAATCCCCCATCCAGAGAAGCACTGAGATTCGTTGAGGAAGTTAGAAACTTCACTAAACTATCTCACAAGCTACTGTTCAGTGTGACAAGCAGATTTGTTCGGCAGTACGTTGATACACCAACATTAAAGACTTTCTTCAAATGTGGGGATGCATTCCTAGGCATTGGTCAGAGTTTTGTTGACAGAAAAATGAGGGAACTGAAAGAAATGGCAGAGAAGGGAATTGATCCATCTGATGACACTCAAGGTGCATTTGAAGTAGCGATAATAGCGGTGTTATTCAATTTAATTCCACTGGTCTGTGAAAATTGCACATGCAGAGGTGCCATGTATTTTCACTGAAACCTGCCTGAAATTTTCTGTTCAAATGCATGGTTTTTGGATCAGGGAACCCATTTGTCAAAATGACCAAAGAGCTTTTGGTCCTGAAAAGTATTTTTCAAGTGTGTTTCTCATCGACTGGTTGTAGGTTTCAGGCAAAGTAGCGCAATCTATTCATTTTTTCTTGTAATTTTCTGAAACATTCTCCCCTTTAAAATTACCAGTATTCAAGTTTGAATTCCTGCATGGCACCGGACATTGTGCTCATAAAATAGCTTACTGGTCCAAAAATGCCTTCTGGAGGTCTGATAAATGGGTATCTGGGTTAAATTGTTTGAAGTATGCTAAACAGTAATCTGGGCTAATTGCTATTGCAACCTGTAGATTTGGACCACAGGTAACCCAGGATTTGTGTTGATCGGGCTTCAAACAACATAGCCCTGGGTTTATTTTGTGCATGACAAAGAAGGTTGTAATAGAAGGTTGCAATCCTTGAAGCAGGGGAAATGAATCAGGGCTTTGCCTGTTTTTTTGTTTGACACCATAGTTTCCCCCTCCACACCCCAAGATTCTGATTTGTCATTTTTGCTGTTCAGGGAGTATAAGCTATAAAGTTTTATATTCCATCAATCTTGAGCAGAGTTACTCAGGTTTAAAGTTGGCTGCTGTAAGCGTGGCTGTGTTTGTCTCCTCCTACCTCCTGGTATAGATTTAGACCTGGGTATCATTTTTAAAGGAACCATGAGAGCATATACATGTCTGACTTTTTCTTTTACTTTGGTGTTCAGTTCCGTTGACTTCGGCATTGATACAAAGCTTGTATATTAGTGCTACCATAAAGCTAATGGTTCAGTTTCTATTGGTATGGAAATTTGTGTATTTTGCTTGACATAGGTACCGGGTGGTACACCCCCATCCAAAATTCCAAGAGGTTTGGTCTGTCAAAATGAAGAAATGTGCATCTGTAATCAGCTCTGCACACGCATAGTTTATGGCTGGATATGTGTTTGAGCCAGTTTGGGTACACGCAAACACTAGCAAATTGAATTCGACTCTGAAAATGGATTTCTTGCAAAAACTTCGGCACAGCTTTTTTGTCTCTTCTATTAAGTTTTTGTTTGTTTACAAAGTGGTTACCTCTGGTGCTGGATCTAATCATTTTGGGATGTACAAAAATTAAGTTAATTGATTCTCCGGAAGTCACGGATTCCAACAGAAAACGAGGACAAAGCGCCGACCAGTCTAAACACACTTCACTTTAAAAAGACATGTAGAATACATTAATAGTTCATAAGAGTTATGACCAATCTACGGATAGTATTTGAGTCACATGAACACCGCTGTAAAATGACTGGTAGCAGTCCGCCTTTTCTCTAAAATTCGTCGAGTTCTCATCCTCGCGACACGTTCGCAAAACAACGCGGTTTATATCAAAGGGATTGGGGCGAGACGAGAAAAGACGTTTTTCTTCCCGCGCGCCGCCCGTCTCGTCCCAATCCTTCTCGATTCATTTTTTTTTTCCAGTGTGCAAGAGAGTTCAAGAGAGAAATTCGAGAGAAAAACCGACTGCAAGCAGTCTATGCTGTAAACCACAATACAAAACAACTGCTGCATTTACTTTTGATACAAAGTCCTGCTTAGCTAATTAGTATGATTAACTTTTCAATACAGATCTCTACTGATTAACATGGCAAACACGATCTACTGTTTCATTTCACAAGTGCGATAAAATATTCGTGTGAGATCTGTATGGGCGTTTACGAAGCCCCGGGCCCCACATCTCCGTCTTCGGCACAGACGTTTCAAGCTGGTACCATTGACCCCACCACCTTTTGTGTCTCGTGGTTGAAAGTTCAAGGTCTGGCCATTGAAATTAAATTTTTACAATGTTATCATCTTACCGTGCACCAATCTTGTGTTTTTGCTAGTTTCTTGGATTTTTTTTCTCAGTTGAATTCAATTTAACGCGTTCTTATTTTCTCGTAATGCAGACTTCAACTTCGGTTCTATGGTTATTGTACAATTTGGCCAGATTTCCTAAAGTCCAAGAAAAGCTCTACCAGGAGATAGACATTGTTGTGGGGAAAAGCGATGTTGTTACGACTGAGAATCTTTCCAAACTTCCCTATCTGAAGGCAAGTGTAAAGGAGTCCCTGAGGTAAGACATGACACAAATACTTCTTTGGATTTTCTCCCGTGTATTTGCCAATGTTTTCCCTTATTATCGTCCTTTCAGAGCCAAAATGACAAAAGCATTTTTATGATGATGTATTGTGCACCGTTATGATTTTTTATTAAGGTATTCATTAACTATTTTTAAAAACTCAAGAATGCTTTTAAGTTTCTGGAACATTTTTCGATGTTTCATCATCAGCCATATGAGTACAGTAGTAAAGAATTACAAGATAATGAGTATGTATAACTATTCATACAATGCTTCTTTGTAAATTCAAACGTACATGTAAACGGCATATCAACCTAACAAATAATATCATAGAAAACAAAACGAATAACAACGTTAAATACAATTTAAATATGTAATGCTACACTAATATGCTCAACTTGCTTGTTAAGTTCGGGTTTCAACTGTTCAATATGACAGCTCTCAGTGTTATTTTGCTACAGATTAACCCCAGTGACCAATGCCCTGTTAAGGATACTGGATAAAGATGTAGTGTTATCTGGATACAATGTTCCCGCACAAGTAAGTTTTAACTTGTCTTTTCTTTTGTCTTTAATTTGCTGCTACATTTCGGAAAAAAAAAAATTCACATTTTTTATCTATATTTCGCAGACTGGTGTGATTATAGAGTGGCACCGTGCAGCGTGCTCTGAAAAATACTTCAAAGATCCCTTGGAGATGAAACCCGAACGATGGCTGAGAGAAAGCAAAGACGAAATCCACGCTTTTTCAAGTCTGCCATTTGGATTCGGTACTCGTATGTGCCTGGGTGAGAAATATCACCTTCTTAACCATGTGCCTATTCTGTTTGCGTAAATTCGTTTGGGACTATTCTGAACTACAGATAGTAAGAATGGAAGGTATCCTCATCCTTAAGGCCCGTTTACACAGACGGTTTTTGTCGCGCAACTCAATGCAATTTTTGTCGTGCTAAAGTTGAAACTTCAAAATCGGACGTGTAATCCAGGTGCGATTTCAGCGCAAATTCCGTGCAATTTGTCGCCGTGGAATACCGCGATTTGAGATGCGACTCACGAAACACGGTTTTATCAAAAATCGCTAAAAATTTGTATCACGTTTCGAGCAAGTTCAAACCGCTGCGATATCGCGGCGACAAACTGCACTAAAATTCTAAAATTACGTGAAATCGCACCTAGTTTACACTTGCCATTTTAAAGCTGGAACTTAAGCGCGACAAAAGTTACATTGAGTTGCGCGATAAAAATCGTCCGTGTAAACGGGCCTTTATTTTAGGGAACCAATTCCGTTATTAAGCGTTAAAGATGAGGGTGATTTTGTGTATAAAGCTTGGTCCCGTCTTGATCAGGAGAACTTCGTGTTTATGGTCATGACTTTAACTACAGTACATTGTGCAACCTCGCCGGCATACGGCCACCTCGTTATTACGGACATTTTTTTTGTCCTAGGGAAACGCCCATACATTTTCTTATAAGAAAGCCCCGTTAAAGCGGCCAGTGGCCATATTGTGAAATCCCAACGTGATATTCCTTTGTAAATTCACCACGCCATTATGGCCACTCAAATCAGATCTACATCAGAAATTAGTCAAAGTGGGTGAAATGTCCCATACATTATTTTAATTTGGGTCATTTCTAATTACAAAATT